>CABFVX010002068.1:66117-129401 GCA_902151425.1 Timema shepardi | reverse complement strand
TGATGTATACAGTATCATTAAAATTCATTGATCCTAATCTCCACTAGTTCTCATTACTTGTATTAACCTGTATGTTCATGCACCGTAGCACCCGGTGCATATTTATATAATAATACAATATTTGAAATAGAGTCCAAAAATTGTTTAATTATAACGAAAAATGGTAAGTGCCTAAAACTCTGTTCAAGAGGTTCTACAATATGTAAACAAAACTTCTGAACGCAAGTCTGAAGTAGAAGAGTAGAACATTATAATCCTTATTCATTTTCGGTCTATTCTCTTTAATGTTGATTTTTTTTTGTATAGGTCATTATGAACTTAACAAGGGCTGTTATGTATTCATATATATTTGTTAATATTTCAAATTTATTGATTTAAAAAAATAGCTTTTTTTAGCATGGCGTCTTACTACCCGTTCAGCTACACGCTTTAGGATTAATCAATTTACTCTGATTTTAATTATAATCCTCAAAAGGTTTTTATTATTTAAATGAAACTTACTGCAAGAAATGTTTCATATGGTTAAAATATTTATTTTAAATTATACCTGCTACAATAATCTCATATACTAATTAATAATTGAATTACTCATTCGTATATGAGCCCATCATCAATGCGATAAAATTAAATTTTTATGGTTTAATGTTATGGGGTGGTTGGTGGTTGTACCCCAGATGAGGTAGTATTATATATAATTGTTTGCACTCTACGTTCACGTTAATGTGGATACATTTCCTATAAACTATTACTTAATTATTTCTACAAAGAGTGTAAATATATAGCTATTTCGTACAAAAACCTATTTGTGGTGCTAACAAAAATGCACAAAATATTTCTACATACATAAACTTCATATGGCCCCTCATTTTTTATCTTCCGATTTCCAATTGGGTCGTGTCTTTTTCCAGTTTTTGTTTACATAAAAACTAGAATACTATTTTTGTTATCTCTGATCTTTCCTAAAACGACACATAAACAATATTGTCAAGAAATAGAGTAATAGGCTATGCTAATTGTTAGCCATGCGGGAATAACAACTAGACAAAGTATACAGTTCTAAAAGCACTCAAATAAATTAGACATGATATGTGCATTATTTATTACAACAGATGAAGATTAAAATATGGAAATAAATATCGATGTGAAATGGACTTGGGTAAATTAAATGGGAATAGGCCTATTACAAAGTAATTAGATATAATAGTTTTTTGTTTAGTATCAGCTCTTACTACCCTTTCGGTTTGTACGGATATTTAATAAGCACGCAATGTGTTAAGGATGATTAAGGCTGAGTTTAGAGGAAATATACTCAAATTTCCATGAAGGAAGATTGGAAAGCCTTTTAGTAGAAAAAGAACTTCAGTTACCCAGACTAAGATTTGACTCACGATTTCTCTGTCGTCATCAATCTGGTCTACTGCTAGAATGGTGCCTTAGTAGAGGGAATCCTTGGTTGAAGGCTGGTATCTGAAAGCTAGAAGAAGGTCTATATTGAAAACATTGACTGAAAGTCCCTAATATCAACCTATTTGAAAATAACAAGTATTTGCTTAATAATACTATATTATTAATACAAATTTTATCAAATGAGTCCACTAGTAATTACTAAATTTCAGGCTTGGTTGGCGTTATAGTAACTTATTGAAAGAACAAAATTAATTAATAAAACTCTTATGTTTTTTTTTGTTTTGCAGTTGTGACAGCAAAATATATTTTTTAGTACACAAAATAATTAATTTAGAAGTTTTATTCTAACACTTGATCTTGTAATCACTGGCAACCAAAATAAAATAAATATTTTCCTATAACTTAGAGAGCCATACAAAATATTAATTTTAAAAGAAAACTTAAAAAAAAAAGAGCGTAAGAACACAACCATCTTGATTGTCATCAACCGCCCTTGTTTTTGATGTTTACATATTTTAGAAGACCCCCACAGACCAACGTGAAAAAATCTCTGTGGTAGTGGTGACGAAAATTTTGCTTTTGGTGCGGCAAATAAATTTACTTTATTCATACTGAAGCATCAATTGGGCCGCATCCTTTTTGAAAAATTTACCTACTCTGAGTCATTAACAATTTTAGAAACATTTAATACAGTGGAAAACAACTAAAAAATATAAAAGAACGTCTAGATATGCCCTAGTAAGATTATGAAAAATTTATTTTACTCATATGGATTGGATTAATTTTCCTTTGGAAAATTGTGTAGCGCCTTTTGAGACCTGTCAGACTCTAAAATACTTTCCAATTTTTAAATGTTTACTCATCATGTGAAAATACAAAATTCAATGAAGACCATCCTGAGGGAACACTAGGACTAAAGGGATTACTCTGATAACTACTTGCGCGTTCATGTCTTGGTAGAGTATTGAAGTTTTGATATTGTGTTGATATGAGTTCCCCCTGAAGCAAGGGCTCTTGATTCATGATAATTTGAGAAATTTTAATTCTTGTTACAGGCTGTCTCCTCCTGGTAAATGTATTGTTTTCTTTGAGGTGGCCTAAAATAAGCAGTCATTCGCATTATATCTAGTCTTTTTTTTTATATTTTCAATGTATTTAATCATCTCTCATACAGAAGACGATGGTTCTGATTATTGTTCCTTCCTGTTTTATGGGTTTTTTTCATGCTGTCGTAATTGAGTTAATGTAAAATCTACTGATGGTAATGGTGTTGAATGTGATGATAGAATGCAATTTATAAAATGTGGTTACGAATCTTGAAGTTCTGTGTCTGCCGTATATCCAGTAAGATTTCTTCTGAATTTTTTGACTGAATATTTTTATTCTTGGTACTATTAAGGGATTCCATTTTGGTTTTCAATATTATTTCCTCAGAATAAAAATTAATAATATTGGAAGAGATTTCATCGAAGATTAAGAAAGGATGAAATGCATTAATTTGGCTGAAATATTGTCATTTTTTGGTTGTATTTGCTGCTTTTACAGGTTTTCTTTGTGTACACCTGTTATATTTAGGAAATCTGTCTCTCAGATTCTTTCATTAAAAATAATCTTAATCTGAAAAATAAAATTAAGAGAGAGAGAATTCATGCTCCCGGTATAACTTTCTACACATTCATCCATAGTTTTAGAGTTGGATATTAACTCAGGAGTGGATTTTTAATACAGTTTTTGTATGTCCCCCTCCCGTCAACCTACAATAAAAACTTGAAAACAGTTTGTTGAAGGATTTAGTTTATAGAAAATCCCCAACTGTATTAGCAGTGTGTACGGCAAGATAGTTAACATAAATTGTCCTGACAAAACTGGATCCAAGGACTGGTGCTATTTAAATACATTATTACTAGTGCTCATGGTTATTGTTGACCCAGAGTAAGACCTTATATGCGTTGATGTTCATAGTTTTGTAATATTCGTGTGAGAAATAATACACCATATGAGAATCTCGAAACATTCATATTCGGACGTGCCCCACCGTTTTGGAGAGAGTCCCGCCGTTTTTGAGGGATTCCTCAGTTTTTGAGAGTTGAAGAGAGGGGGAAGTAAGGTCAGTTTGTTTTTAGAGAGTGCGTAGTGCAGTACCGCGTTCAATACCATAACCATAACAGGTGCACTAATTGCCACACAATTCTTTGTCCACGTGGGTGTCGGTGTTACAGGCCTTAAAGTGGCCTCCTTTATCAAGAAACCACAATAAATCAAGAAACACCACTCAGAATGCCGCTTGTTTTCCCCATTGCTTCATACTCCAACCCAGCAACCCATTAGGTAAGATATCCACTGTCGACGAACCTTATTTGGACTAGGTAGGCAACTCCTATCGCAAATTTTATATAGAATACATTCCACTTCCTATGTTTTCACTGGGTATGTTTATCGTTTGTTGACTAGAATGAACATCTGTTAAATTTTCTGTCTTTGACAATGTTTCATCTTGCAAAGTAAACATGGACACGATAAAAATGCGATTGACAGTGAAATTATATCCACAGCGATAAAAAAAATCAACATGATCACAGTCGCAAAGCTACACATCCACGCAGGTTTGAACATGCGCGAAAGTTGACAGGAACTGACACCTTCGCGAATTAATCAAATCTAAATATTCGCAGTTACAGTGAATATTTGGGGCTGATATGTGGGATCCTTAATTTCAGAAGAGCACGTCACATTTTAGAAACTCTCGTTTGAAAAACATTGTTAACTGAACTGAACTGACGCTGCTTCCACTAAAAACAACAACAACAAAAACTGTATTTTCACAAGTTTAATGTTTCATATTAAGTGCATTTTTTTATAAATTACTCTTCTCTTTCCAACTAACTCATTAGTTTCTAGTATCACTTATATTCAACACCTGACTTAAAATTGTATCATAGTAACTAATATGACATATTCTAAGTTTAGAATTATGGTTCTGCAATACTAAGTTATAGGGTTGAAATGAATATTTCATAATGGTTTGAGATCAATATGCATTGGGTAACTTTAAGAGATAATCAACGTCTTAAATAAAAAAGTAGCAATTAAAAAAGTAATTTAATTAAATTTAGCTTTATGAGCCTCTAAAATGGAAGCCCACATTCTTAATGAAAAGCCCCAAAACAGATCCTCATAAAACATGCTATTTTCTTAGATCTAATCGTTATCATTATAATTCGTTTATTAGCTGTTTTAAAATGATTTGAAATATAAAATGTTATTATTATTATTATTATTATTATTATTACTCGCACCGTGTCTTACTACCCGTTCGGGTTATACGCACTTACGCTAATGTGTAATGGTAGGGTGATTGTGAGATGAAATGGAGGACCTACAGTTTAACGTGGAATCCGAACCACGGTGGAGGCCTATCATTCCCCACATTTACATGATGTCTTGTCAGAGGTGAAGGAAGGGTTTGGTAATCAGATAAATCTGTGCCGGGACCGAGGATTGAACTCCGGCCGCCAGCACAGAAGTCTGACACATTACCCCTAGACCACCAGGTCACCTGAAATATAAAATGGATTAATTTTATTTCTATAATACTATATTCGTATTCTTACCGATAAGATTGGAGTAATGTGTATCACTCTAGATTTATAGAAGAAATATTCGATTACTACTGGATTTACTAGGTGGATCAAAGTGGTTCACAATACGATCTTTCCACTCTCACTTTATAAATGTATTTTTCAATTTACTTAAAACTACCCATCTTATTCCTGTTATCTTAATTATTGTTGTCAGTTTTAATTTTATTGAGCAAACTCATATTTATGATATAAAATATATGGTCTCAACTGTATTAAAATTTCTATGCACCGAATATTATTGCGCACCTGTGCTATCCAAATATATACACTCATTAGGTAGAATTGAGGAAGGTTGAATTTAGAGGTAATGGAGGATTAGGAAATGGAATCAATTTTATAAAACATATTTATACATCTATCTAGGATTTAAACCCTGACAGAATAGTCCAAGTGCCTAGAGGTGTGGTCATACCAATTGTTTTTTTTAAAAAAGTAAATATAGTCAAAATGATACATCACTCACATAATTTAATTCAACTTCTGAGAGTGTGGGTAGTTTTGAATCTTGTTTCTTTTTGTCTACGCCGTTTATTTTATACTTTAGAAGGGCAAGGGACTACCTCTACGCCATGAGTAATGGGCGTAAAGCTCACCGCCTCATCTAGGGCTCAGAATGGTATATAACATTCTGGCCCTCCCTTGCCTGCTTGCCTTTGCCATGGCTTGACATGACAAATGGCTCAACGCGACAAATGATTGTGTCACCTCTCGCTGGTAGTCACATATCCCACAGCCACACTTGACTATAGCCTCTGGATGGAATGACCAGGTGGTAAATTAACAAGTAAACAAATGAGTTCTGCATGATTGGAGCCTGAAGATTAGAAATACTAATTGTAATGTTTCTATTTAATTGAAGAATTTATCCTTTACGTTTTAAACTCAATAAATGTGGTTATATATAGGTAGTACGACTTACACACTAAATTAATTCTATAACATATAAAGTGCCCAGTCCCCAGACTGTAAATTCATCAAATGATAAATATTATGGCCCTGCTGGGAATCTAACCCTGGACCCCTAGATACAGTAAGTAGAAATGCTAACAACTGAACTACTAATAATGCTGATACCAATGAGACATAACAGGTCTCAGCTTATAGTTATTGCGTCAATAAGTATAATACTGACATCCTTATGATGTATAAATTATACATTTAACTTAATGATTATACTATATATATAAGCTTTAAAACATAAAGTCTTAACGCCTGGCCATCTTTGAAAACCTTGACACTACAGCATCAGGGTCAACAAGAGTACTGCAATATACATTGCAAGAAAAGCTAGTCCATTTAATCTGCTTTCTCAAGTCGAATTCTTCAGATAAGTCCTTAAACTTTGGAGAGTCAAAAATGCTTTCTGGTATTGCAGTGGAAACAGGAAATGTTGCAAATATTTGTAGTAGAATTTTGATGTTTTTGGAGAGAATTCTGTGTTTCACTTTATTGTACTATCAAACGCACACGATGACCTTGAGAATGACATTTTCTTAGCCCAATTTGACTTCCAGATACAGAATTATGCTGTGACCATAACAAGTTCAGGAAGCAGAGATCTGTAAAATTCAACACACTGGTTTAACTCTTGTTGGTATAATCGACACAATGGCTTAGAAAGAATTTTTGCAGAAATGTAATTAAATACTTGTGATTTTTAAATCTGTATTTTAGCTGTGTCCATACATGGTAAGTAAATGAAAGAAATAAGTTCTTTTGAAATACATATTCCAATCGTGTGTCAAAAGGAGTATTTTGTCGGTATAAATGTTTCAATATTATTCGTGGTATCTTCATTCCTTCAAGAGAGACGCTGAATAAAAATTTGACTAAACTTTTTATCCACATTCTTCTGGATAGTGTTGATAACAGAAGCCATATTTTAAACATAATCACATGAATTTTCAATATAACATATAATTTTTTGAAGTGCTTTGCATAGTACAAGTGTGGTAGAAAATACATTTTCTAAAAAAATTCAAATAAACTATAAACTTATTACGGGACACATTACAGCTGGCGTGCTTTTTGAGATGTGTCCTTATTTGTTAAGTCTTCCAACCTCTCCAGGGAATGATACACCGCAGAATAAATTTCCTTAAATCGCAAAGCCACATCATGCTTCACACATAGCTATAAAAATGTTGTGCTTTGAATCAGGTAAATTTTCACTTGTAGCGTGTTTTAAAACATAATTGCGTTGTGCGAAGGAACGAGAGAAAAGTTCAAAGAGGCTGTATTGTTCCAATACAATTTATAAAAGCTAGATGGGCACATGAATTGGCAAGTGGAAGATTTAGTAGTGACTTCTCACAACAGTGTAAGTATAATGTCATCGAATAATATTTACGAATGTAGGCTTACGTGCCTTTTATGTGACCTCTCATGGCAACTGCTCCATCATATCTTGAGCCAACCAAGTACTCGCAAGCAATACCATGTATTTTGGGGCGTGTCTTAATAAAAGATGAGTGTCCTTTTTCTGTTCAGTCATGAGCAGGTGCAAATTAAAGAAAATCTTCACGCACTTTGTTTTATTTTTCAAAGTCTACATAGTACACACACAACAATAATTATTGTTTTTTTATAGCAATATCTGGGGTTCCATCAGTTAATACTGTCAAAGATTTGGAATTGTTTATTTTCTGAACAATTTTTTCTCGAATTATGTAATCAAAAGGTCTCAATTATTTTTTTGAATTTTTGGACCAGTATATTTTGAGCTCATTGCTTCGGTCTATAAGTTAATTCACAAAACTGGATCATCAGCAAGCGTACGTAATATAAACAAAGTGTAAAAAATTTCATATTTACACCTTAATAATATTTTACTACACTTACTGTGTCATTCGTACCACGCAAATTAATTTCCTGCATTCCAAAAAAAATAGAAGTCTCAATCACAAAACGCAATTTAGCTCTGTTTTCTATAGTTTGACGTTCACATTCATTGCCCAGTTGATCAATTACAGTCCTTTGTTTTCCACTTCCTAACTTAAAAAATTAATCTGCAAAATCACTACACATCTTGTTGTTTGTTGTGTGAGCATGCGCGACAAATCTATATTATTATTTAGCACCACGTCATACTACCCGTTCGGGACAAAGCTAGGAGCTTTCTTCCAGTTGGTAAAATATTGGTTTTACTAATGTTTCCAACTGTTGGTGGTCACTTTTTCCACCTTGTTCGGCAGCGAATAAAACATACGTTCTACACAACGCACCTTACAGATGTTGAAATTAAATTAACAAAGGAAATATATAAACAATGTAATTTAAAAACAAAGATTTAGTTTAAAATGTATGGGACACTGATAAAATGCGGGAGGAATCTATGGCTACGTCAGAAGTTGTTCTTTCATTAAATCAATCAAATTAGTCTTACACACAAATCGTTCTATATCACACTCACTACTATCAGGATTTTTAAAAATTTCTCCTGATTTTGTGGTTTATGTGGATATGGTCGTAATTTATTCAGCTAGCAACAATGATTCATTTGTTGGATATAAATTAACGAGATGATTGCATGCACCTACATTATTTCCTTTATTCCTTTTGATATAATTCATTAAAGATGTCTGTCTTTCAAGCCAGATTGCGTCATTTAAAAAAAACTTAATTTAAATCTACGGCTTATTAAACTATAAACAATATTCAAAATTTAGATTTTAACAAATTATTAATTACTTATATTTACAAGTCAACAACCAAGTATCAACTCAAGTAAAATTCAAATTAAGTAAGTATTCACAAACACACATATTCAAACAAACTTCAACGTCAAGCACCAAAAATGTTTGGTGTTCAAATTTCAACTGCTGCTTACTGTGTCTGTCTCTCTCTCTAACACTGAACAAAAATTTCATTCTTCAATCATGCTCTAGCATTGGACATTATGTTAATATGAAGATAGGGGGAAATACAAAAGAATATAACATTAATAAGTTTGTTAGCTTCTTAGAAACTCTATCGATTTCATATAACTGTTTTTAAACTAGTTATTTCACTAAACATTGAATTGCTAAACATTTGTAATGTTTTAGTTTTTAACAGCCGCATTAATTGTAGATTTTTTATCAAAGTCAGTCTTAACAAGTAAACCTCAACTAATGATAAGTTTTATACAAATTTAAAATAATTATTTGTTTCATTTATGGCATCTTTACGACAGACTGTACCAAAAACAAATAAATATGTGTACTATTGTAGTTGTGCCTGGTTAATTTCTTGAAAATAGCCCCCCCCTCCACCAAGGTTTGGCTGGAAAATTGTAAACACAAACGTAGGGGATTATCTGATTTGGAAATTCCAGGGTTGGATTGGAGATAACAGGTGTTGACATTTATTATATAGTTTGGAAGTAATAAGGAAAATAATTTATAGATTTTATAATTCAATCACAGCCAATTTAAAACACATATTGACTCCTCAATTCTTACACTAAGGGAGCACACAAAACCCTTAGAAATGTAAAGTATAAAGTACAAAACATAACATTATTATAATAATTTCTTAATTAGTATAATTATTTCGGGAGGTGGTGGGGATTTAAACTGCCAACTCTCTTCCCCTCAGTATGGCCCTGCTTATTGTAACTTACTAGTGTTAATAATGTTTCTGCTTTTAGAATCATTAGATAATCTAGATCGAGGTTTAAAATATAAAACTGAAGATGTTCCAAATGGACTCATTCCATTCAGTTAGATTAAAATTTTACTGGAAAATTTAAAATAACATTTTCAGTTTGATACTTTTCCATCATATATATCTATTTTCCCCTTACAAAACACGTAGTAAATATTTAATTCAGACATAATATAATTATTTTATGTTCATATCACTTTTTCATGACAGTTCTTATTTATTTTCTTAAACTTCCACCTCCTACTTCTCTGGAAGAAATGAATAGTTAGAGCTTGCAGTAATGAACGAAACAATAAACATAGTCCATTTAATATCCACACGGGAACATTTTTACTATGTATATAATTTGTAACTATAGCAGATGCGTTAGAATTAGTGTTTATTATCGGTTTAAGCTATATATTTAGCAAGCGCGTTCAGAGCCAGGATGTCCATATTCAGGGATTTCACCAAAAGTCATATGATAAAAGTATTAAAACTCAAGGACGCTAAAAGAGCGTTGTAGGATCTTCTAAATGTCAATAACTAAAATAAAATTCATAAAGCGCAACATCGAGTTCATATCAGAAAGGTGTCTTTGTTTTAGGCCTAATATGTTTTTACTCTTTTCAAATTGGCTATCATATGTGTTATTGTATCAAAGTAAAGAGTTGGCATTTTTATTCAAAGTAGTTATAGACAAAAACCATATATATAATAGGTAAAGTTTTAGTCATCGATATCTCAGTATTGTAAGCTGCCTGCGTCACTGCATATGCTGTAATGTTCCTCAATTAAGTCAATCTTGTAAAGCTATTATGATTAATATAGTCTTGACCAATATATTAACACTATTCTTGTGCTTAGCACAACATATGATACTATAGTAGGATTCTCATAGAAATAAAAATATATAACAGTAAAAAATAATATTAAAACAATTTTGATATAATCATGCGTCAATTCAAATGTTCCGCAACTAACACTTTCAATATGTATTATTAATACCAATAAAATAATACTGATGATATCGTAAAAAATTTAAATGATGAACATGAAAATGTATTTCTGTATTTTATATCATTTCTCTCTTTCAGAATACTATCATGGATAAATATTTACAAAATTCAGTAATCTTTAAGAATTCACTCAGTAGGGAATTTGGATTTAATTAAACGCAGAGCTGCAAATTAGCTAAAGTAGCAATCGTAAAATAATTAATACGGAAATTAGTTACCAATATTTATAAACGAGTTAGAAATGTAATGTCGTATCTAATTTACAAATAAAAGGAACTTAGAAATAATCTAGGTAAAAAGTGATATCAACTTTTTAATCAACAATTTTAAATGATTCTGGATTTTGGAAAACCTTAAGATCAAATAAGATGAGATCCTCAAGAAAAGAACTAGATGATTTAAAACCTTTCTACTATAAGATTACATGCAATGTAGGTTTACCATATTAATTCTAATTATTATACATTCTATTTAATCAAATAAATGTTAATAAACAGGAACCCATGAATTACATTTCTGGTTTCCAACTATCCATATTCTTGTTTCTCTTTGTGCACGTAAAGCTTCAGTGGATAATTTTATTTAGAATTTTGTAGTTCTAAAGTAACATATTTGTATTTGAGATAGACCCAAATAGAATGAAACTTAAATTAGTAAATGTTTTATTAGGGTGATGAAATGTTATTTATTTTAGCCAAACCATTTAAATTGTATGATTATTTTTCTAAATACATTGCGTGGTTAAATGTTGCTGAAAAATGTGTGAAAAAGATAAACATTCAGGTTTTTTAGAATAAATGAATGTTTACCTCGGTGTATGTATGTTGTAGAAACAAAGGAAGTGTGCAAGTATAGGGAAGTGTGAATAAAGGGAGTGAGGATGTATTGAGTACGGAGTTTTTGTTTTTAAGCTACATGCACAAATTCTTTAAGTTTTTACTTTTGTTAAGCTCCTCATCTTACTACGGTACGTTTTGATTATACACTTACTATTTACGCTAATAGTTTTAGAATGAGGAAGGTAATATTTAAACTAGGTGTACCCGTATTTCATGAAGGGAGCGTTGAAAACCATTTTGGATAAAAACATACTTAGTACACCCGAACATGTTTCAAATCTTGATCTCCCCACCATCGGTAATCTAGTCTATTGTGAGTGTAGCGCCTTGGCCCATGAAACCACTGAGGTAGGAAACAGTTTATTTCCTACCCCATAATACAACAGATTTATTATGTACATATGTATATATGTTCTTTAACCTTTGTCCTAGCATGTATTTATAATTTACATTAAAATCTAATCATTTTAGTTTAAATGTTAACAATTAAGTTTGCTTATGTTTCAAAGATGTATGTGTATTCAATTTAACATCTCCTATTACTTATATATGGAAGTTATTATGCGTGTTTATTTGTATGTTTGCGCTAAAAAAGAATGAACATTTTCGTATTAAAGAAATAATATATAGCTCATTGTTATATACGTGTATGCTATAGAACATATTTTACATTCAACAAACTAAATGTTTGGAGAGAAAAAAAGTGATAAACCAGTACAATCATATTAATAGTCATCAAAAATTAAAGGGTAATATTACAATTATGTTATTTTTATAATTCACCACATGAAAAACTCTCAGAATTTTAATGAATTCAGCCACCAATTCCTGTTTTTATGTCAATACATAAATTAAAAAGAAAGAAAAAACTATATACCACGCATGTCTCACCTTTGTTAAATGCTTCAAGCCATCTTTTCCAGACTTCATAGGTATCATCAACTTAATTGAACTATATCTTACTAACTCTCAAGGTTTATTACATTTAACACATTATTTACTATTGAATTACACTTTATTTAATATTCAAACAATTCTTATCTGCCAGACACTGTTACGTATTATAATCACCTAACAATACAGAGAGAATTTTAAAATGTAAACAAATCTTATGTTAGCTTTTTCTAAGATGATATATTTGATGTTACTGGTGTCACAATATTTTGTCCGTTCACAAATTCAACACATTATTTAAAGATACAGTTACATAAGCACTATTCATATCATATAAAGTAAGGGGGGTAATGCATTATATAATTTATATTATAAAATATCTCTAATACAATATTATTTTGTTACTTTGAGGTTTTATTAAATATCTTTTATAGTTTACTATTTTAAATAGAAATAAATCATTCATATTTAATTTACTTTAAATAAATAATACGGAGCTCCCCAAAGACTTTTTAATTGTATTGTTTAAATATGAAGATATTTACTTAAAATTCGTGATATAATATACAATAGTGAAAACGAGAAAAAAATTCCCAAGTCATAAGTACAACATTTTTGACTCACAGTTATAAATATAATAATTCTATTTTTTTAAATTAGTGTCTTAATTTATTTATTTGGCCCAATAAAATAATCGATATTGGGTCCAAAAGTTCTATACCTCGTATTATAATTTTTATTTTATTTTTAAATCTTCGGCATTTTTTTAGAGGATGCACGCACACCTTATGATTATCGCATTGCCACTCAATTTTTCTTTTACAAATTTTTACCGATAAATAGGCCATTATTAACTTTGAGTAAAAAATGAGAAAGATAGATCATTGCTGTCCCAGGGGCAGATAAAGGAAGAGGGTATGGGGGGCACGCGCCCCATTCAAGAAATAGAACTAATTAAATCAATGTTAAAAATAATATTTAGCACCGCATCTTACTACCCGTTCTGTTTATACGCTTTAATTACTAATTACTCTAATGGATTACGAATTGGGAAGGTTCAATCAGAGGAAGTGAACCCACATTTGCGTGGAGGGAGAGTGAAAAACCATTTAGGAAAAACCACCCTCAGTTCACCCGACCGAGATTCGAACCTCGATCTCCCCGTCCTCAGCAGTCGACCTCAACACGACTAGCGCACTAGCCAACTACGCCACTGAGGCAAGTTTAAATCAATGTTAATGTGTATACTAGTTTTTTGTCGATTATAAAATCTCACTGATTATATGTAATTTTTTAAATTGATATTGGTAATATTATTAAATAGTTAATATATGGTAATTATATTAAACACTTAAAGCAATCACATTAAATATTAAATTGGTAAAAATAGCCGTTAATGAATTTAACAAAATTTAAGTTGCTTTCCTTTCACTTCGATACACAAATCTTGTTTAAGTTTAACTTATTTTATCCTATTTATTGTTATAATTTAATAACTGTAGTGGTATGGTATAATTCATTTCTCTCACAATATATTACATTATCGATGTCAGGGAGATCGTGGTTTGATCCCAGTCAGCTATACTTAGCATTTTCCTTGAGAGATTACCACTTTCCCTCTAGGAAAATATGGGTGCACTTCCTAAAAATTAAACCTTCCTGATCCTTAACCCACTAGCGTAATTAGTACATAATCTTATAACCCGAACGGGTAGTATGATGCAATTTTTAAAACATTTATACCCCCATGCTCATATAATATCTAAAATGTGTTTTTATTAACACTACCAGATAAACCTTTTTAATGTGTTTAAGTTCATTTGCCACTATTTTGATTTTACTCTGATTTTTCAAATTCTAGATCATCTAGCAAAAAGTTATTAATTTATATCGCTCTACATTTCTTGTACAATATTTGAAATGTATGTGATATAATATAAATACATATAATTGATCTAAGAGAGCCTCAAAACTTTAATCATTGATCAGGATTGATCAGGATTTGATCAGGATTTCCAAATCATCCAGAGAGAGATTTCGAGTTAATTTCAATCGTAAGTGACACCCAAAATTGGCACGGCAAAACTTACTCTATATTTTATGAGTGAATAGTGGTTGTAACATTTTTAAAAGTGTTTTATACCTTGGAATTGTGAAATTTAATGTTTATTTGTAGTAGTTACAATTATATAATTCATATTTCCTATAGTTACCAGGCTATCAGAATTTTATTTAATCCGGATAACAACTTGTCCCATTTAGGCAGGATTAACGAGGATCCACCGTACTTTCATTTTACAAAAGAAAGGAATGTATTTAATAAAATAACTATGGCAGAAATATACTCCCTTAAAAATGATTGGTGTAGTAAAAGTATTCTTGTAATAATAGTGTCAAAGTGTGTGTTTTCTAAAAGTATTTATATTATTTTTTCTTTAACAACTTAGTTTTTTCTGTTTTGCTGAGAGATTAATAATAGTATAAAATGGATGCACCTGAAAAGATAGTGAAGAATGAATTGGATTGAATAAAACCATCCCAATATAGGGATAGGTAGCGTACTTTTTTAATTGTGGCGAAGAACATTCAAGTTCATAATGTTCTAGAGTAGTTAAGAATGTTATGGGAATGTGGGTAGATAAGGAACTAAGAAAATTGATACCTACAAAGATGAAGACATTCGCAAATAAAATAATACTAATACAAGAATTGAACCATATATTTTAAAATTACGATAAAATGTGTTATCACACATGGATAAGTATGGACCATTGGCGTTCAGATTCAAAGTTTCCTGATATAGTTCTTCCCAACATTCAATTATATTCTAATATCAAAACAGTAAATTTATTCTTTTATTAAAGTTATTATATTACACAGAATTGAATTTCATTCTATTATCAAAATTGTATTATTATTATTATTATTTGCATCGTGTCTTACTAACCGTTCGGGTTATACGCACTTATTCTTATGGGTAATGATAGGGTGATTGTGAGATGAAATGGAGGACCTAAAATAATTATCACGACCCTTAAATTACATTACTTCCCAAAATTTTGGAAAGGGGCCAAAGTCATAAGTATCCCAAAAACAGGCAAAAGCGCTATATTCCCACAGAACAGACGACCACTCAGCCTTTTCAATACAACCGGTAAACTTTGTGAATCCCTAATACTAAATAGACTAAAGCAGCACACAGAGATTAACGAAACATTCCCCGATCTACAATTTGGCATCAAGAAACATCATTCCACAATCCATCCTGTACTCAACTTCATAGTAGGACGCCACGGATAGCTTCAACAAACGAGAATACCTGCTCGCCATATTCCTAGACGTCGAGAAGGCCTTTGATAAAGTGTGGCACGACGGACTATTATACAAAATAATAAAATACGGCTTCCCACCAAGAGACATAATACTCATAAAAAGCTACTTAGAAGACAGGTAAATTCAGGTCGCTATTGGGGGCTCGCTCTCAGAAAGGGTGCAGGTGAAATCAGGGGTACCGCAAGGGTCGGTCTTGGCTCCCTACCTATTCAATCTTTATGTTGCAGATATTCCAACACACCCTAAAATGACAGTGAGATTATTCGCGGACGATACACTAATTTACACAAGAGACCGAAATATATATTACGTGACACTATCACTACAACGATACCTAATAACACTAGAGACCTGGCTCACAAAATGGCAAGTGAAAGTCAACACCGTGAAGTCCGCGGCTATGATAGTGGTAAAGAGGAGACAATTACCACCAGAGAACTTCACTATTTTTCAAGAGGATATACCATACCAAACTGAAGTCAATTACCTTGAAATAACCATCGATAGGAAACTCACCTGGGCGAAACATATCGACAAAACAAAGAAAACTGCAACTGCACTTTTCATACAGCTTTACCCTCTCCTAAAAGGGCGTCAACTGAGTCAGTAATCAAAGATAAACATTTACAAATAGTATAATCCAGCCCATCATCCTCTACGGCTGCGTAGGATGGGGCTACGCGGCCAAAACCCACATCAAGAAGTTACAAACAGTGCAAAACAAGATACTAAGACTCATAACCGGAACAGACATAAGAACCAGAATAGACCCCCTCCATGAAATAACCAAAAGCAAAACACTCGAAGAGATATTCAAAGAAAGAAGGGAAAAATTCTACACACAAAGTGTAGCGCACAAGAATCCATTAATACGTGCACTTGGTAACTACAATACACACGACGAAACCATCTAAACGCCCAAGGCTGGAATAGAGGAAGTAAAGTGGAAGAAACAATATCACTCACACCTTCCCATTCAAATCCATCCCTCATCAAGTGCATATTTTGACTAATAAAACATGTAATTCCTTTTCAGATAATCATCACAATTTCACAATCAATCATTTCCATCCTTCATTAGATATAGAAAATTCATAAATTCACTGTATCTCCCTCACTCCATGAGGATATGGGTTAGCGTATGCTGCCTGTAACTCGCAAAGAAATACAGCCCTGTCGCAGGTGGCCTTGCTTGACGCTTCTGTCAAGGTGGACATCCTGAGTCCGGCTACAAAACCATTCAAACCGTGTACTTTGTACAAACAATTTATTGGTACCAAGTCATATGTATTTAAAGCTCATGCAACGAGGATAAGGGTCTGTGAAAACAACCTGTAAATCGCATATCAAATCAACCAAAACTTCCCCATCTTGTCAATGTAATTGTTTGCAAGTGGGGTGGTGTCGGCAACAGGGGAAACCCACAATGGAGGACCTACAGTTTAACGTGGAATCAGAACCACGGTGGAGGCCTGGCATTCCCCACATTCACAAGATGTCTTTTCAGAGGTGAAGGAAGTGTTTGGTAATCAAAATTTTAAATTACCCATATATGTCAATTAATGATAGTCTATATTGGACTTTATTATGCAATTGAAAATTCCTGTTCTTCACTGTTTGGAAATAGTATATAATTTACCTTACTCTCCTTGGTTAATTACAATGTCTAATTGTTTCACCGATAGTAGACAAAATGTTTAGAATCAGTAGTTATGTATCTCATAGCTTGTTGGAACAATGGGTCGTATGGTGAAGGTCATTTACTTCTTTTGATCTTTGATCTTTGTTAAATAGTGTGTGCGTTCTTTTCATGTTATGTTCAAATGGTAAATAAGAATACATATTAAAAAAGAAACAATTGAAATGTCAATGATCCTCCTCTGTATAGGTCTATAAAATAAGTAACTTGCCATTGTCTCAGTAAACACTGTTATCTCAATGTTTTTTTGGATTTATTATTCGTGCATTTATACAAAAAAAACTTAACACCAGGATGCAACTGTTCGACGAGGAAATAAAAAAAATCTAATATAATTAAAAATTTCCTTGTTCTCGGTTCTAGTTTGTTGTTTATCTAAAATAAATAACCATTCATCCTTTATCAAATATTCATATATTGTCTCTAAATATACAATTTAATGGAATAATTATGATATCTACGCGCCGTGCACGCTTAAAATCTCTCCTTGTAATGACCCAATCACGATGGGGTTTGGTTTAATGAGGTTTATATGGACAGTTTTTCAAACAAAACCTTCCTATACAATGATAGCTGTGAGATAAGATCGCTTATCTTCTTTAGTTTCGGTTTATTATTCAACCACACAACATATATTATATAATTATAGAGTTTGATAAAAGTGAGACTGACTGACTTTTCAGTTATATTCTAATTGCGTGTGGAAGTGTGATCACTCAAATATTTAGCTCAATAAATAATATACGGTGATGTCTGCATCAGTGATAGAAACAGACGCTCAGCTTGTGCCAGAGAAATGGATCGAGGAAGGAATTTACAAATATTTTCAGAAAGTGGATACGATTGTACAGGAATGTGTCATTCATCCATTTAATAGCACGGAAGGTGTACTCTCATTCAAAATGTATTAGGTGAGTCTTAGGACAAGCTCTTACCTTGGATTTGATGTTACGGGAACTAAAAATCTCACGTTGGTAGTGAAAATTCTTCCAACTGGGAAAACTAAGGATCATATGAATCTAAGCGATCAGTTCCATAATGAAGGACTTTTTTTCACAAAAATATTACCATTTTTCTTGACGGGTCTGCATAGTGGTGATGCTTTCACAGACTCTAAGTAAATTGTCAATCTGTTTCCAAAATGTGTTTTAATACATGAAGATAGTTTCCAGTTTATGATTGGCTTGGAAAATCTTGCTCCTCTTGGTTTCAAGCTGACGGACAAAACGTTAGATTTTAAACACATACTTTTAGCCTTAAAATCTCTAGGAAGGCTTCACGCATGTTCTTATGCTTGGAAAAAGAAATACCCAGAGAGTTTCAACAAGATAATGAGTGAAGTAAAGAAGCCAAGAGATAATGGAGCATTTGGGATGACTTTTTCTGCTATAATAAATTTCTGTGCCAGCTATCCCATTGAGCTGTACAAGGAGAGGTATCCGGAAGAATATGATTGATACTTGGTTCGAATAGAGAAGATTCGAGAGTCATTCACAAATGCCTCCAAAACCTTTTACAAGCTATTTGAGCCAGAAGAACCAACCGCGGTACTATGCCGCGGAGATTTCAACAGGAACAACCTTCTGTTCAGATACGACAAACATGGTGATCCGTGTGACATTAAAATAATTGACTTTCAGCTCATGTATTATTATTGTCCATCAGTAGACATAGCCCTTCTCCTTTTTCTCAACACAACCTACAAGGTAAGGAGTCAACACTGGAATGATTTATTCGTGTGTTATCATGAGTCTCTTTTGGAAAATCTAGCTCAGTATCTTGAATGCCATAAAAATGATCTTTTGAAAGAATACAGTATGGAACACTTTAAAAATGACTTTACTAAGCGGGCCTTGACAGGATATTTCATTGTTGCCTTTTTCTTACCTGTCACTTTTATGAAACCTGAGATTTACTCAAAATTTACTAAATCATTAACTGAGGAAGAGGATATGATACATCTAGAACAATTCATAAATCGCTTAAAGCAAGTCAGGAAATATATAAGTGAAGATGATAAAGAACGCTTGGCAGATCTTTTTAAGGAGTTTCTGGAAAAAAATTATCTATGATATAATTTGACAGTTATATGCACTCTAATTATACGTAGCGCATACAATTTAGTTTTTAGTAGGATGCATAATATTTTATTACAGTCCCTGCCTTTATAAAAATGTGTTTAGTATTCTTTATAAAGAGATAATACTAAAAAAACTAGCTAGAACTACATTATTAAATTAGATTAATGCCTAATGACTTGGAAATGTACATTGAGATAGTGTACAAACACTTTACAATTATGTGTAATTGATAGTAAATGAAGCCAAAATGAAATAATAGTTAGCTTGAACTTGGATTGAAAAAACACACTTCTCTATTCACTCTTCATTTCTTCTCTTATTTTCTTTTTAAACCTTTTACACTTCCCAATTCTCACTTCTTCATACTTCCACATTTACACATAGTTTTATTTTTTTTTGTAAATATTTCTTTTTATATGAATACACATTTAAAACACACAAAGAAAGATATGTTATGGGACTACATGCTTATAGAATAATTTGAAATATCAAATAAAATGCAGTGTTATCAAATTGATGTTACATAATGAATGCTTTAATTGATTAATAATTGATACTAAAAATAAAAATAAAATTAAAAGTTAGAGCTGTCAAAGACTATACAGTATTTTAAATAATAATAATAGAAAACAATTATATTATTTAAGAGACAACCCAATATAAAAATAAATACCAATTCTTTCAAAAAATCACTATTACTATCTTGAGTACTATCACAATTATTCTCATTATTCTTATCGCATGGATCTATTTTTTTATATAATGCATATATAAACTATCTCAGATCTGAGCTATTGGGTGATGTGTATTCGATTACCCATTATGTGCAATTTACCACTGTCTGAGAGTTGAGAGTTGATGCAAGTGGATGTAGGGAGGGATTGCTTTGAGTACTTTGGTGGTGTAGCAGGAGTCAAAGTCCATATTGTAGGTGTTAGCGTGGGAAGGAACTGGTTTATCTAGATTCTTGTGGATAGTATCAAGACGATGATTGTTCAAACGTATTCTCAGAGGTCTTGTTGTGAGTCCAATGTATTCAGCCTCACAAACATTGCATTGAAGTTGGTATATTGGGGTATCACTTCATTGAATTTTTACTATTGAATGTCTTGCTGAGGGAGTGGATCTTGCAGGTGTTGCATCGTTGTTTCATACACAGATGTGTAACTTTTGGTGTTTTGATTGAGGTGAAAGTATTGTTGGTGTTAGTCAATTAATGGGTGTACTAGAAGGTTGTGAGGGTTGGATGGGCGTTTGAAAGCGATTCTATTGGGAGAGCTGAGAAGGTTTAGGGATTGAGTGGAAAAAATTAAAAGATAGTATTTGGTGGTGAGAGGATTTTTTATCTGTCATATTTTATTGTATTTTGAATTAGATCATTGTTTATTATTATTTCATATACAGTCTTTGACAACTTAATGTCGTTCTATATATAATTATTTTTTCAGCCATCTATTTATCTATTCAAGCCTCCATTATGCTACATAAATTTGCTAATACTTCATTTTCCGTTATATTTCAAATTATTCTACAAGCAAGTAGTTCCATGACATATATTTCTTTGTGTGTTTTAAATGTAATTTCATATGAAAAAGGAACAGTTCTGAAAATTTAAAACTATGTGTGAGTGTGGAGGTGTGAAGAAATAAGATTTGGGAAGTGCAATAGGTTTAAAAAGAAAATATGAGAATGATGAAAAAATAAGTGTGTTTGTTTCTATCCAGGCCTAACTATAACTATCCTCTCAGATTGGCGTCATTCACTATCAATTAATTTACATCGCTGTACAGTGTGTCTACACTATTTAATATACATTACAGCTATATTATTATATTAATTTATAAAACTTTAAAAAAAGTCAAAGCTAATTTCTATTTATACATTCAAATGAAATGCTAGCATGATTTTATAAAAATACTACTTGTTTAAAAGTGCAACATAAATTTATCTTTTTACAAAAAGGTTTTTAATTAAATATATACATTTTGATAGAAGATTGAGCTTAAATATGTTTTTGATCTTTTTATTAACTGTTTATAAATGAATTTATTTTAAAGAAAAAATATTATTTTTATGAAAACAATTTCTCTGTGGTTCCTTTTTTGTAAAAACTTTGCATTTTAAAGTTGATTGAATTATTTGCTTATATCATTCAAACAATAATATATTAAATTAGTGATTGGGTTTATAAATGCTGCTTTCATTTAGAGAACATCAAGTTTAAATACAACTTATGAAATGTTATGGTCTTGTTTAATTTCAAAACACGTTCATGAGAGATTTTAGTGTCACCATTACGTGAAGTAGCTGTTAAACAGGTTATGTGATAATATTTAATTTTATATAAAATGGATCAGTTATCTTTTCAGTTAGACAATCTGATAATATAGTTTTATTCAAGAAAATTTTTAAAAAATGTGTAAGGTTAAGATTATAAATTTTATGTTTTAAGAAAATTATAAATTTGCAACCGTGTACAAGTTTTCTGGTCTGTTCAATGTTAAATTATAATAAATTGAAGATAAATCATATTGTAACTAATACATATTTTTTATTTAAAAGTTTAATAAAAATGGCTACTTTTAGAAAATAAAAATATCTATATTTAAGTTTATTAATTCAAATTCAGGGGTCCATTGAATCTAACGATATATTTTTATCAAGATTAATTTAATCATTTGTATGGACAATAATAAAATATTATTGTAAAATAAATAATTATCCTACGTTTAAATACAAATAAAATTGTGATACTTACATGATCTTATCACAATCTTAATATTTGTATAACATAATCGTTTAGGTCAAACACTGGTACTTGTATACTTATTTGTGCAATACGTCACCACACTCATTTGATGGTTCTCATATCTTCTGAAAACGTATGTGTTTGAATAAAATCTTAAATTGTTAAATAAAAAACTAATTTTTTTAATACAATTATTTGTATGTAAAGTTTTTGTAGTGACAATTTTTTTTTAATATATATAATATTTAGTAAATATTATTTGTTATGAGTAATATGACATTTATGTAGGACTAAACTATAAATTCTATATATTTCAAAAATAAAATATTTCAAATAATATGTATAATCAGTATCGGCTGAAAGGTAACATATTGTGAGATAAAATAATCAACTCAAATGGTCCTCCTCCATAATATTGAGGTCTTACATTCGATTTTAGACTGATTTTTTACTTGAATTCTATCTACCTTTTCACTTGAATATATATTATGGTTTTCAATGACAGACAATATTTAAGAAAGTAGTTTTGAAAAGAGAAAACATTTAAAAACTTCCAATCCTAGTTGTTAGTCTATTATGTAAGGCTTGTGTTTATGTCCCCAAAATATGGGATAGTTTATAAAGGATAAGAGTGTAATATTTTTTTATCTAGAATTAAAATATTTGCTACATTATCTGTTCATGTTACTAGGAAAAATATACCTCGTTGAGCTCTGAAACACATTGTATCTCATATTAAAGATTTCATCCATTGTTCTAATTACATTTCAAATTAGGTGAAATGCAGGTATAAGCGGATAGTAGCAATACATTAAAAAAAATTGAAACTAAAATCTACAAACCTACACGTGTAAATAAAAGTGGTATATTTCAGAGGGAAATTATACATATTAATGAATTTTTTTATTAAAATAAGTAATAATAAGTTCAAGCTAATATAAATCTTGACTATGCTAGATCCCATGTTTAAGTTAATGTATGACCATGTTATTATGTGCGATGAATAAATAACCACTATATGTGCTTTTATTGTGAAAAATGTGAATTGGGAAATTTTTACAAAAATCTACATTAACTTGAGTCACTGAAGATTTAATTAGTATACTATTATTAGTTGTATAAACGAATTTATTTGCTTTCTTTAGAGAGATAAATGGTGGTTGGTGGATCAAACATTAAAATTAACAGAGCAGTTAAGTTTTTGTAACAGTGGTACGTTATTAGAACAATGTTGCCGTTCAAATCTTTGTCTTGGCACATATTTAATTTACCAAGTACCCTGCAAAATAGGAATGACATTATTTGAGAAAAAAACTAAAATACCGTACTTTACTTTTTACACACGTCAATACGTGAGATATGAAGCTATATTTAATGACAAGTAATCTTTTGACGATCAGGTTAAAACTTGGTATCGAGGGTTTTCATAGGTTTGCTCCAGGGGAATTTTGGAATTGGATACCCAACCCTAAAATTAAGGGTGGTTTATTGAAGAGTGAAAAGAGAAAAAGTGGATTTTATATAAATAGGCTCTAACGATTTTGATGAAATTTCATTTATGAACCTCTATAAATATTACAAGCGAAATGGATAAACTCAATATATCGGCAAAATGACTTAAGGGATCCGGTCTGAAGCATCTATTCCCATTTGTTATCTTATCTCCGAGACTATTTGAGATATCAAATTATTTATCATTGTAAATTTGTAAAAAAATTTATAATACAAATATTTAATTTGAATCATATTTTTATAAAAGCAATAACTTTAAATCTATACGGAAATATATATATATTTTTTAATATTTTTGAATAGTAAAGGTGAAATATTGCCACCTTTAAGAAAAATCTAACCAGAAATCTTAATGGATGTCGACGTCTCATGATCTCCTGAACCTTAAAAAGTGGTCATTGAAATGCCGTATATCAGTGAATCTTTTTAACAGAAAATTAAGAGTAGATTGATAAAAAAAACAAAAAGAGTAAAATCTATGTTTTCAAAATTGGTTCAAATGATTATGATTATAGCTCGTAACTAGGCGTTGATTAAGATTAAAGCTACCTGGATATTTTCATTTTCCCTTGAAAATTAATTTTAGGGTATTTTACAGAAGAGGATATTTCCAAATACTAATTATTTTATCATTGCAAAATTGTAGTACTATTAAAAAAATAACTTTAATATGAAATATATTTTTATAAAACCAACAGTTTCAGTGATAATGGAAAACATATTAATACAATTTTGTGAGATTTAGTTGTAAAGAGATACTACTTAAATTTAAACGCAATAGCTCTCTAATGTCATAGAGTAAAGAATGAATAAGTCTCTCAAAAAGTGTATGTTAGCTTTCTTTCAACGTCTTAAAATAAATGTTAGTGCAGCGATGATCTATTTCTATCATTTTAGATTCAATAGTCAATATTTAACTAGTTAATTGGTCAGAATGTATATATGAAAATTTAATAACAATGAAATATACATAAGATGTGCAACCCCTAATAAAATATCAAAAATTTTGAACCAGAAGTCAACATTATAATACAAAGTGTTGACCTTTGGGGAACCAATATCAATATTTTTACTTCCTTGCTACCTTACAGGTAGAGCAACTAATGTCATCATAAAGAAAATCGAAAATCTAGATTTTGATCGATGTCGACGTCTCATGACTCTTTGAGCCCTAATAAGTGGTTTTCGTAATGCCATTTGTATGTCTGTCCATCTGTCTGTCAGTGTATACCTCGGACTAGAGCCTAAACCATTTTAACGAATGGGATTAAACATATAGGTTGACCCCGACTAATTTTTGTATGGTGTATCCAACACTAAAACTAGGGGTAGTTTCCTTAAGGTCTGAAAGAGACAAAAACAATTTTATCATAAATCGGGTTTAAAGAGTTTGATTAGATATAATATCCAAGATTTGATCAATATAAAAAACCAAATGGCTACCCTCAACTTTTCGTCAAAATGACTTAAAGGGTTACGGTTACGATGCGTCAATTAAAATTTTTAATTTTTTCTCCGTAAGTTTTCTAAATATTAAACTATTTTTCATTGCATACGTGGGGATCTATTAATAATAAAAATATTTTACTTGAAATAAATTTTTATAAAAACAATAGTTTCAAGCTACATGCAATTATATTTAATTTTTAACTTTGCCAACGATTGAAGGTAGAGTATTACGATTGTACGAAAATATAACTCGAGATGTTGACGGATATCAAAGTTTCATGAACCCTGAAACATAAAAATTGGTTTTTGCAACGCCGTTTTTTTGTGAGCCTGCCTAACTTTTAAAATTAAGAGCAGTTTGTTAAAGTGTGAAAAGAGAAAATTTCAATTTTCTCAAATTCGGCTATAACTATTTTGATTAAAATCCGTATCCAGGCGTTGATAAAAATTATAATAAAATGGCTGTTTCCATTTTCCCATTAAAATGAATTTTAGGTTTCCTTATATAAGCAAATATGTCTATGTATCTGCAGCTATTTGAGATACTAAGTAACTTACCATTGTAAAATTTTAGTACTATTAAAAAACTTTTAATTGAAATATATTTTTATAAAACCAATGGTCGCGAAGATATTGGCTAATATATTGATACAATTTTGTGAGCTCTAGTTGTAAAGAGATATTCATTAAGTTTAAACGCCATAATTCTCTAATGCTATAGAATAAGTATATAAGAAATAAGAAATTGATGTTGTTTTTCCTTTAAGCTCTTAGGGGAAATATTTGTACAGCACAAGGGTGAATCCAGGATTTTCATGAAGGGGGGACCGACTAGGGTGCTACCATCGGGATCGGGTTGAGTGTTGGAAGAGGAACTTCAAGACATTTTGATATACAAATACTTCAAAACTTTAGATTAAATCCTGAAGTATATTTAGTGTAAAGCTAAATTTGAAAATAATGCGCTAATGAAGGGTATATCTCGAAATTTGCGATATGCATTGAAATTTATTATAGGCAAATAATAAGAGTACCAACTAATAATGATTATTAAGAGGTAAATAGTTTTAAACATTATAACAAATATTATATTAAGATATTTGTATCTATTCAATTAATTAGACAATAAAGATGAAATTATTCAGATTTAGAACAATCGAACTTTAACTCCACTCTATAGTGTAGCTAGTTATTTTAATCCATCTAATTCGAAATTTAACCACTAAGACATATTAAACACATTATGTGTGTTGTAATATTAAAAGATTTTGTTTAAAGCACTTTATTTAAAAGTACATTATTTTAAAGATCTTTATTAATTACTAATCACTTAAATAGTAATAATAAAAAGATAAAATAAAATAAAACCCAATCAAGGTGTGAGGCGTGCAACTTAAATTTGGGTATTTTCATTGATGGCTATTATCACCACTTTAATACTTAATGTGACTCTCTTAACTATTTATAATTATTAACGGCTATTAATTATTCAATATTATTACACATAACAATTTAAGAAATTATATTTTTTTACTGAGGTGGTATGCTTGCAATAAAACTATTAGTGACTTTTTATTGATATAATTTGTATAATTTTTTTATGGGGGTGCGCACCCTACATTCCCTCTTCCCAGATTCGCCCCTTATACTGCAATGATATATCTCTCTCAATTAAGACTCAAAAGTCAATAACTACCTATTTCATTGTTCAAAATTTATGAAAGAGTAATATAATAGAAATGTGATAACAATAAGATGTGCATCCCCTTATAAACTGCTGAACATTTAAAATGGAATTCCAAATTTTAATACGAAGTGTTGAACCTTGGGGACCCAATATCAATATTTTATATTCATCCAAAAATACAAATGAAGACGTTAATATTTTTAAATATAATTATAAAATTTGAAACTGTAATTCAAAAATTGTTTACGTATGTATAGGGCAATTGGTTTTCGGTTTCACTAGTGTTTACTATATTACAAATTTTGAGTAGATATCTTCATGTTTAAACAATAGAGCGAGAAAGCTCGTCCAGAGCTTCGTACCATTTATTTAATTCTTCAAATTCCATCCTACTCTGTTCTTTGTAGAAAAAAGGACTATTAAGAACATGCAAAAATATATTTTACATTTGTAATAGGCCTAAGACTAGCGACTGGGAGAGATGGGGACCTGGTGGACTAGTATTTATGTGGCTGACTTCTGTGCTAGGTGTCTGGGGCTTTAACTTATTTCCAGGCACAGATTGATCTGTTTACAGAACCCTTCCTTCACCTCTGGCAAAGTGTATGTCTTCACTCTTTCTGAATGTGTAGAATGCCATGCCCCCACCGTGGCTTGGAACTCACCTTAAGCTGTAGGTCACATATGTGTAACACCAGCCTCATTCTCACATATCATCCTATTCTTTGGGGATAATATAATTCGCCTTAATGTTATATCCACCTCCGAAATGAATTTATTCACAAGACATGGGAGCAGAGGTAAGATAAGTTCGATTGGCCAAGATCTACTAGAGCCCTAGCCCCACCACCAATAATATTAGAGACTATAAGAAATGCTTACGTGTCTAGCCAGGACTCGAAATACATATTTTGAGCCAGAGAGATAATAATTGCTACGTAAATTTTAAATGGATATCGGAATTCCAGAAATACACGTACCAGGCCTATTATATAGATAATTTTAGACACATTTAACCAGGTGACACCCTTGTATTTGATGTAAACTTAAACCTTTTCTCATATATTTTTCCACTCTCACAATTAAACCAAACTGTCCTTCCTTCATTCAAGGGTGGGTAGTCACGTTCAATACAAGCGAGTGGGGGTGTAGCTATGGCTGGAAGGCTCACACAGTTACTATGCAGTGACATAAATTGTGTCCACCTAACTTGCAATGGCTTGTTACGTGGTTATGTTTTAAACGTACATACAATATGCATGAGCTAGCCCCATCCCTTGGCCCTGTGTTCCTACAGCCATCATCTCTCACCCTGTCTCACCACACACCTCTAATTGCCTAAGTATTTTCCTAGTACGAATCCTTTCATGATTCCTGATTCTTTTCTTTTTTTACATTTCTACGATTTGTTAAATTCTCTAATATAATATTGGTCTACTTAATGTATAAACTGTATATAAATAGTAAATTTAATCATAATAATTTTTATATTTGTTTCGCACATTGTAATTATGTCTAGGGTAAAATATAATCCGTAACGATAAAATATATAGTTTTGATTCATAAATTATTAAACTCTTATTTAAATTTTAAAAATTATTGACTTTTATAGAATTTCAGTATAATTTTTTTATTTTAACTTTGCTTTTAATTATACTAAACTATAAAATTTATGTAAATAATTAAAGTTGATCAATTGATTGCATTAATTATGGTACTATTTAAATGATAATATAATAAGCTGTACATGTGATTTTTGTTGGGTTTTTTAATGAGGATAAATATAATCCTTGAAGTGTTTAATGCCAGTTACAGGGATATAGATAAAATCTATTCTAAATCATTCACCCACATTGATGATCTAAGACGTAAATCTTGTCTAGTCTAGTTTGGTGATGAAAAGTTTGGTCATTAAATGTCAAGATTCAACAAAATCTCGAAACCAAATTTTTTGACGATCACAATACTTTCTCTAGCTGTAGGATAACGAGACTGTAAACATTTATTGTGAATTTGCTAAGAAATTAAATATATTTCAAAATGTTTGGCCAGTGGGGCTATGTAACTCACAATTATAATAACATGGCTACTTAATCATGATATATGCATTGCATTCATAATGTTGTTATTGTACTATTTGCAGTATAAAGCACTACGGAGTAGAAGATGTCTGTGTTACCTGATAACACATTATCTTATTTAGCTGACGATATCTGCACGTGCATCACATACTCTGCTTTAAACTGTGAGTGAAGCATTACACGGGGAACGGGGTGACTCTTGGATATCACAGTGGTTAGAGCATTTGCGTACTAAGCCAAAGGTCCCTTCTTCAATTCCTGTGTCAAAGTGTAACTTTTCAAATTAAAAATAATGTAAAATATTTTGTTTAATATTCTTAAAATAATTTTCATAATCTTAACATTGTTATTATTGACAATTATGATTATTTTAATAATACTCTAAAATACGTTTTATAGGATTATTAAAATAAACATAATTGTATATGTATATAGGGAAGTTGACATGAGTTTCGTAAATAAACAACATATTTTTGTAATTTATAAAATCTACACATTTGTATCACTACATATTTTTATTCATGTCATGTCTTCTGACAAACGATTCTAGATGCTCCTCTTTTTCCAGAAACCAAATCAACACATCTTAAGTGTGTTCTTTCGAATATCTGTTGCGACTGAATGTAAACGCGATTAAAATGCTATAGGTATTGAGAGTACGGACTAAACCTGTAGTGATATATGTTTTTTTTAGAAGTTAAGCATAAAATTCCTATTTTTTAAAAGGTATCCTGATTTCACTTTTTACTCTCTATGTTTTAATAGCTCATTTAAAAGTTGTTTTGAATTTTATGTATACGGTTAAATAATTTGTAATTTGTTTACCGAAATTCTGTTGCTAAGACTATCCAAATTGTTTGCTAATACTATTTGGTTTGTATGACATACTTGCAGAGGTACCTGCTGTTGCTTGGGTTAACTACGCTATGGATTGCGTGGTTACACCTGTCAACATTTTTCTCTGCTTCAAACAAACATAAAATTATCTCTTCATTCTCTTTCTTCCGAACCAGTTTTTACTAATTTAAATAAGTCAAACCCAAATATTAAAATTTCGGCTTCAATGTGCACTGGGGCTAGTAATTTTAAAAATTCAGACCTCTACGTGCAGTAGATATCGTACAAAGCTCATGACAAACAATCAAACTTTTGACTTTATTAATAATTAGAAGAATTAAGGTATAAATTAAAACAACAATGGTTTCTTTATTTCAATTTTGTTTGGTAAATAGTATTGTGTCAATATATTTATATTTTTTAACTAAATTTAAAATAATATTTTAATTTTCATATATTTTAAAGCTAAATTTTACAAGTTGTTTGCCAAGTTTGAAACATCATCTAAATGTAAGCACGTTTTTAATTTTTCCAAGGAGTTATGCCTAACATATTTATTGAAATGTATGTTAGAAACTATTAAAGTTGTTAAGGTAAGATAGTTTTTGCATTAAAACTATGGTGCCTGAACAAACAAACCCTTGGGTCTTTCCAAGTATAGTTAATTTGGTAAAAGTCTATGTTATATAATATTAATTTAAATCCCATACACGTATTAATATTTATTGTATTAAATTGAATTTTGACATATTTTAAAGGATAGGAATAAACGCACTGGTCACAGTGTTACAAAAAAAATATATTAATGCAATTTTTAAGTTAATTATTTATTTAAAATCTATATATATATATATACATAGATAGAATATTTAAAGAATGAAAGACCTTAAAATTTATTAAGTGTGACATTAATTAGTATTTATATTCAAATGTATGTTTAATAAACTTTAATTTATATTATATTATATCATAATACATAACACAATTTATAATTTTATATTATATTATATCATAATACATAACACAATTTATAATTTTATATTAATTTGATAAAATATTCATAATAATAGTATTTATAAATTGCAAATTATTTTTTAGTGGGGAAAATTGTGTTCTTGTGTATACGTGAATAACATTTCTTATTTATAATACTATGAACTATTTCCCCGAAAAAAACAATCGTGCTTACTATCTGACAGAGCATTAGTATATAAAATGGGGTCTGCAAGTGTTCCATTAATAAGGGTTTTATTGATATATAAGTACGATTCCTGCTACCTATCAACGAGGCTTCATACATAATATCATCTTCCCATTTCCAAAACAGCCCACTTTCATATATCTGTGAGGTTATATTGTTGAAACGCTTAAAGTAAGGCGAATTCTGATTTACTATGAAAGAATGCTGAGATTTCACAATGCACTCTTGTATCAAATGTAACAATGGCCTCTCTCCATAAAAATTACCCACTTTTCTATTCAAATAGTTTGCTAAAAATCTTGTTGTCAATACACTTGCATTCCTAAATCGCGCAACAAATAACAATGCGGACTCTACATTATGTATTATCTTTTTATGCTTCAAAAAGTAATCTATAAACATATCGTCAGAATGAGGATCAATTTGAGCGGCTGACATAGGAAACAGTAGTATATCCAATTCACTATCATAAAGTTGTTCCAAAGTATTTATATCTTTTTGGTAGTTTGGAACGGTAAGATAACTAGATAAAGATCCTTGGTAAGTATTAGTCATCAAAACGACAAACATCGAACACGATATAAACAATATTCGGTGACTGGATAGATTTAATTTATACACAGTGGCCCCATATATAAAAATTCTAAACATTTCAATGATATCCCATTTACTGTGGACCCTTATTTGAATTGAGCTCCAATAGATAGTAAAGGCCCGAACAAAAACCAAAATAGGAAATGTGCTTAGATACATAGCCCAAGTCTCAGGAGGGAAAGGTAAAAGTATGTTCATATATTCAGGATATTCCTTTGATTTTGGGACCAAGAATGTAACATCATCCTGATTGAAAGGGTAAGTGAATTTTACGTATTTCGTTATGTTACTACTGATAATATCCATGTTTCCACTTATCTCAGTGAGGCCATCATAGACGCTTCTAAGAGCACCACTCAAAGAACCATTATTTTCTATCAAACCATACATCCTGTTGTCCGAGGGTCTTAAGTAGTTGGGTGTTGCATTCATTTGATTCATGATTATGCTAATAATATTTCCATGTAGCCCTGTGATACTTTGCCTACCCATTTTATCATTCATCAAATTCATCATTGGAGGATGAAAAAATAAAGAAACGTTTAAAGAGTAACCATGTATGTTCCTTAATTTATCAACAACAAAATGTGCTAATATTCCACTTGTCAGTGACTGGTTTATAGCAGTTATTTTGAGGTAGCCATTAAACTGATTATATGATAGTAGATATACGCCATCATCACTTGATATTGGTTTATGCATACGTATGTTTAAATCAGAGTTGTAGTCAGTCCAAAATACTATGAAGAGATTTAGAATTTTATATTTCATCCAAAAGTATTCAAAAATATGTTTCATTTCAACAACACTCTTCTTTGTGTTTGATGTAAGAATATAATATATGAAATTAGCGTCGGTACTCAGTGCTTTTGATCGTGTGATGCTATCAAACCCTTTTTCGATCTTACTCTTATTGAAGTTATTAGCAATCCAAATATACCCTCCTACTTCTATCGCCGTGGAAAATTTATTTCTGTTGTTAAACACTTTACTTTTATTTTCATCAATCGATTTGAAAACTAATGACTTAACCGTAGCTCTTTCTGAAATATAACCAAGTATGCTATCTTCCAAAGTGTTTAGAGAATTGTCCTCAGTGATAAATACAATATTATTTATTTTTTCACTTGGATAGTAATCAAATATTTGTTTAGCAATCGAGTCAATTTTTAAAACAGGTTTTTTGTGCGCGCTTAGTTTGATATTTGCACAAACGATATTATAATAGTTCACAACAAGAATACAAACCAAGAATAGTACATCAGATATGATTACATTCATTTTAAAATATATACTTAAAATAAATAATATTTAAAAACACATAATATATTATATAGTTAAACTTTTGTTAGTTATTAAATGTTTTGATTTATTAAAATATAATCATTAATGTAACATTAATTTACACGAAAGTAAAAAACCAACACCCGCACCTGAATAACAGGAATACTATCCTAGCCGTGGAAATGTTAACTTTGAATGATTGTGATAAAAATACAAATTTGTCGATATGTGTGTCGCCATCATTATCACGGAAGACATGAATATACTCTCTTGATACGATCTCTTCCCAAGATAAAATAAGCACTCATAGATATTACGTAAGTAGAGATAAATTAAACAGTACCAGTTAATTTTCAAATGGAAGTATTGCAAGGCGTTTTGGAAAGTAGAATAGCACGCGATGCGTTAGAGCGGGAAAAAACATTTATACTTAAAACATTTCATTTAATTAATACTCTAGCTGATTTTTAATTTTATTGATTATTTAGTTTAAAAACATATGTTTGAATAATTCACAATAAAAAAAGTAATTTCACAAATAACTTTGAGATATGGTTAGTATTATAGCAATTATTATTTAAATACTGTATTAAATAAGATAGGAGTTATATTTCTTGTAATTAATTTTAACAGTCTATATAGCTCATTATTTTTAAGGAGATCCAAATTCAAGGCATTTTATTAAAATATCAGTTTATATTATTCATAAATAGTATAATATCAATAAATTATATGCATAGTATGATTATAACTAATTATAATTTTTTTAAATGGCTGGATTAGTAAAATATCTCATTTCAAAGATACGTTAAAATAACATATATTACAAACATATGACTCTATTGAAAAATGACCATTCCGACATAATTATGTTACCAATTTCATTATTTAATTTCATATAAAATATCCTTATTATAAACAAATATTCAGACATCAAACAATATAAATGTTGAAATATACGTAGTAAATCAATATTTTTTTTGGGTGTTAAACGTAATTTCCTTGAGTCGATGATTATCAAACCTCGTATAAATTATAATGTTTATCATCGTGTGGGAAGATGCTGGATAAGAAAGGATTTGTGGTTCATTGTAAGTACTCTTTTATTAATCCCCCCACCCCCTGCGAAGAAAGATACAGAATTGAACAATTTATTTTTAGTATGTTTTATAAATTTCTCAACCACACTAGTGGTTCTAATATAAAACGCCTCAGGCTATTGCACGTGAATTAGTAGTTGAAGCTCACATGTCAAGCTGGTCCATAAATATGTATTTTCTTATATAAATAATTAATAATGGTGTTTCCACGTGCTAGTTTCCTAATTTCCTCCAAAATACCCAGCCAAACCAACAGTTTAGATTAAAGAGCTACTACCACCTTTGAAAAATGTTATAAATACAATTATACTTTTCTTCCCAACACTAAATTTGTTTGACACAAATTAGTGATAGAACATTTGTACAAATATTTAGTATTAACTATGGTCCCAATTTGGATTTAATGTCAATTAAAATGTTGGGATCCAGGTGGAGGATATAAAGTCCACTTTCAGAATCGACTGTTTGTATGAGCATCACATAAATAATTGAAATGTTGTAGTGGGTTTTATATTCTCCTACTAAAATATTGAGATGTATTTTATTTTAGCACCACGCCTTATTAACTGTTCGGGTTATACACTTATGTATTAATCACACAAATGAGTTAAGAATTAGGAAGGATTAACTTAGAGGAAATGCACCAGACTTTGCGTGGGGTGAGAGTAGAAAACCATTTAGGAAATCCCCCTTCAATGCACCCAACTGATATTCGAACCCAAATATCCCCATATTCGCCAGTCTAGTCCAACATGAGACTGGCACGTTAGATCACACGGCCACCGGAGTGGGTGAACAGAGATATAAGATGTTAATTATTGTCATGGTAGACACTAAACGAACAAAAATGAATAGCACCTAAAACCAAAAGGGTTTTTCTATTTAACACTCTAAAGCTTAAATTAAAGCTTGTTTGTTAGTGTTTCAAGAGATCTATGTGTGTCCTAGGGTTCAAATTAACCATTAATGATAAAGATATTCCAATAAATTTTGACAATTATGTTTTCAATAAAAAGTAGTTGCTATTAAATTAGTTTATTAAAAGTTAAATGATTGTATGTTTAGATAAAAAAAAATTAGGGGCTATGAGATGTTTTGAAATAATAACAACTAATGATTACATTTTATCAATAAATCAAGTACAGATAGATTCAGTTAATCAGCATTAAATAATATCATATTTTTTATATATATTAAATAGATACACACAAATGATAATTTTCTAAGTGACTTAATAATGTTTACTTGGACTCAACTCAACGTGTAATAGATTAATTGATAAAATCGACCATCCCATGTCGGAAACATAATCAATTACACAGAAACAGTAGTAATAGTTCCTTGTACTTACCCATTATGATGTCAAATAATACCAAGATTGCTGGTTTGCCACTCATGTCAAAATTGTGGTAAAAAAGATTAAATAAAATATATATTCTTATTTATTATTATTAATATTACTGTTAATCGATCGAGATATACTTATAATTAAATATAAATAATTGAATGAATTTGTGTCTAGGCGCCAACTACCAACCACTGTTATTCTTATTAGGTAGATACACTTGTCCTGACTAATTATGTAGCCCCTTTTTCCTATACAGGACCAAAGAGGGCATATAAGTGACAAGGTAAATGGATAAATGTAAGATAAATTAAGAATGAGCCGAATGGACGTCCAAAAAGCATATATTATGAAATAATATATACAATCATGATATCCAAACCCACTCAGCAGTAGCGTACCAAGAAAATAAGGTTATCACCAGGATGGTATGATACTAAAATAAAACCTGAATATAAGTGAACACATTGCCAGATAACGGTATTGGATTAATTTTATTTAATCAATAACAAATAGATATATATCTCATCCAACATAGTTAAAACTATAAATAATTTCAAAAAAGTCTTCATAAAAATCAATAGTTTACTCGTCCAAAGGACTCACAATAATAAATCTTTTTTTATTATAGTGCTTGGATAATATCAAAATGATGAAAATGCAATAGGCAGATGGACTTTAACTAAATAGAACAAATAGTCTGATGGACACCCACAAAAGGACATGGTTATATTCTAGTATAATAGGGCCTCAAAAAAGTCTACGGAACAAAAAATAGACGTAACCTCATCATTAATTCAAATAACTATATAAAAAGGTACTAAGTAAGGTAAGATTGTAGATGTAAATATATGAATATTAATTTGCTCTGTCTAACGGACATCATAGTATAATCATAATAAAAATAGCACAAAGTATATTTAATTTTAATTCAATAAATGTCTCTCATATCTAAATTATGATATTAACCTAATATGCAAAAAGAAAATATTAAAAATTTCCCATGTCATAATGACATCGCCGCTAATTAAAAATGAATATAGCACCAAAAGAATAACTTTTTAAATTTAAATATCTTAAATACTTGTTAAACCATATGACTTCATAATATCAATGATTTGAACAAGTTAATAAACTTTAAATTTAAATACCTTAAATATTTGTCAAGCCTACATGACTTCATAATATCAAAGATTTGAATAAGATAATAAACTTTAAATTTCAATAGCTTACATATTTTTCAAGCCTAAATAACTTCATAATATCAAAGATTTGAACAAGTTACATACACTTTAAATTTAAATATCTTAAATATTTGACAAATCTAGGCGATTTTATTAAAAGAATTTCAAGAAAAACAAAAATTATGTATCAAAAGGTTTCGGAGTTAAATCCATAATAGATAGCCGAAAAGAAATTTTGCATTATAAAGTCCGAAAAGTAATTTTGAAGCTTACATTTTATATTTGACACCTAGAGGTGTCCCGGATGGTTATAATGCCAAGAGTGTCTTGACCACTGATCTACTGGCATTATTTATTTGCTAAACTGTGGCTCAAAAAGGTGAGGGGGTTTTAGGGGTCACATATAAGAGATGGATGGATAACAAACAAAAGGGAAGGGATAATAAAGTATGGGAAACATGTGACGAGCAGCATCAGGACGTTTCCAGAACAGTTATTTTTATGTCACGCGCAATATTTTAGCGCTGTAGACGTCACACATTTTTCTTCCTGTTATTCTCTGCGAATACCCGAAATTTAAGCACTTCTTAGCCTCGCACCTCCAGTTTAATCAACAAGTACGTAATGGTCAGTCGTTGCTAGGAGATAGGGAGAGCTCGGGACGTACACAGAAGAAATTGGGGCATTGATAAGCTTTCGATATCACTTCTGTAGTTATGGTGGGATACGACTTGAACCAATATAGTGTCCAGTGTTTTATTTATTTAGAACGTTGTAGCTTTTATAAACTCAACAATTATATATATATATATATATATATATATTCCCAGAAACTACTCAGTGGAATGACGTTAACCCACTCTCCCAAATACTCTGAAATTTATCAAGAATTTTAACTAGATATGGACGACTTCAATAAAGACTGCACATTCTCCTGTAGCAGATTATTATTCTTGACATTTAGATCTAACTCCTTGAAACTATCTATACATGGAAAGCAAGGTTCAAAATACCATGTACTGTACATTAATAACATACATAAAAGATAACACAATGAAATTTAAAAAGCGTTTGTAATTATTGTTGAATAAAAATACTAAAGCTATTATTTATTATTTTAGCAAGGATTAATCCTTAGCTTTGGCTATTTGGATTTTAAATATGCAATCCATTACAATTATATTAATTTTACAAGTGGCAGCAATAAACCAACTTGAGTAGAACGTGGTTGAGTTATCTGAAATCTCGTGACTATAATAAAATCACACATTTGTAGCCAATGGTTTCCACAGGTTCATAACAGACTCTGCCTTAAAATATGAGTGAAGAATGACCCTGGGCATGGGAATATTCCTAGATAGCTCAGAGGTTATAGTATTGTCAGTATCCCGGATTTGATTCTCGTGTACATGTGTCATTTTTCAATTTTCATAATATGACATGTAATAATGGCAATCACTTTATGTGATGTAGGACCGTTAATGATGACCCTCAGAACGTATTTGCATTTCTAGATGGATTTGTGTGATGTTTACTATATTAATTTTAATATGTTATGCTACCGTGCTCCAAGATGTCGAGGTGAGCAATTCCACACGCCTAATTCCTATGCAATCTGTAATGCACGCATGCTTGAAAACCTATGATCTATAGGCGGTATTATCCGAAATTTGAACACAATTTAATGGTATTAGCAAAGTATTCTGGACTTAAATATGTAAGGGTTTTGAATTAATGTGGTTCAAAACAAATGTGCAGTTTGGGTTGTGAGTTTTCGAACACCATGTATATGTATATATAGTAAAAAATTATGTAATAGCTGTTCTGTAGTTCTGATACTGTAATAAATTTTAGTCCAAAAAGATTGTGAACATAGTGACAGACTCTGTTTCAGTGTTCAGATTTTCATATTTCATTTAATTGAAGGTCTAAATTTTAAGCTTTCAAAAAATGGATCATTAGATCTACACACAATATGATTTTTTTTAAATATTTTCTTGTGTAGCAATCACATTTTTTTCAAGAGTACTATGAATTTAACACGTTTCTCTAAAATACTTTTTAACTAGAACTATCACTAACATTTTGGCCTACGTCAAATTTTATACGATTCTTTCAATTTCTCTTGATTTTCAATTCCATCATAAAATTAGCAAAAGAAGAACAAAAACTGTAACAACATATACCTACCCTTACTTACCCTTGGAAAATTTAACATCCAGAAAGCTCTAGCTGTGTGACTTTAATCTTTGCTATTTCTTGAAATTAGAGTACTAATATTTCCATTGGATTAGCAGGGCTACGGTAAACAATACAATTTATTTATTAATCAGCTGGCACATGTCGACAATCAGTTTTATATGACTGTCAGATAAGCACCCGATTAATAGTCGGCCAAAATGGCTTTTGAAATCTATTCGCTTGTCATACCCGTGTTCATTTTTATAAATAAAATGTTATGTTGGTTAGTGTTAAGATAAATCTGATACTAAGACATGTTTATTCATTTTAATAAAAATTTAATAAATATAGGTGTTCCAAAAATCCATTGGAGAATGTCCCTTTGGATAAAGAAAGCCAATTCAAGGCAGCCTACCTACCTATCAGAATATAGGGTGCAACTGATTGTAAATAATATTATTAGTATACAGATTATGGCATAAGCTGGTAGAACGCTATAGTTTAAAAAAAATCCCCGTCTACAAACCTTATTTTTAATGCATTATATCAACCTTCAAATAATAATAATAATAATAATATATAATAATAATAATATTAAACTGTACTCAGCACCTGCTTTAATAAAGATTAAAAGCATGGGCGAAAGATGACTGGTTACTCACAATCTGGCATCTTGTGACAAACCTATTATTAACCGTAATGTGTATTTTACAAGGCTGGAAAAATTAATGCATAGAATTCAACGCTCTGTGCCAACTTTTAAGCCCAAATCTCTATTATTATTAAAAAAAAAAGTTTTATACATTATAAGATGTAGGAAACCATATATACCTGGTTTACCTGAAATTAAATTATTTATTTATCAACTTTTGGCTAAATTTTGAAACAATATGTATATTTATATAACAATAGATTACATTCTATGATTTTATTGTAATACAACACCTAGTCGATAGAGATAAATAGTTTATTTAAAATATACAAACACACACATGAATACAAAGTCAAATAATTAATAATTTATCAATGGGATAAAAATTACACATATTATTATATAACATTACAAAGTTTTGATCAATTTATTAAAAAAAAGTTTAGATTTAAAGAAAAGACACTATAAACTACATCATAAATGTACTGTATATACAATTTTAACACCGATTAAGGCTATTTTTATTCATATTACAAAATTATTTTGAAAACGTATTCTTTAACATCCAATATTTAATAAGTGTACAAAATACGTTTTAAAATTATGATATAATTTTTGTATCCAAATCACAAATCAATTTTTAGAAACACATTAAATGTATTAATACAGAGTTAATAGATTTTTGGAATCTATTGTAATGCATTATAAGAGGATTTCCTATAAAATATTTAAAGTAGTATTTATTAAATATAAATTAGTAGTTATTTCTTAAATACGTGAAATATGTTCTTGTTTATTCGAAAAAATGACATGGTTTCTAATAAAACCATTAACTAACTCCCCGATAAAAGCAGCTGTGCCTAACATTATGCCAATTACTAACATGTAAAATGGTGTTTGCAAGTGTCCAATGTACAAAGATTCTGGGGATGTATACGTATAGTTTTTGCTACCTATCAATGAAGCTTCATATATATAATTTTCTTTCCATTTTGAGAAAAATCCACTTTCATAAATTTGTATAGTAATATTGTTGAATCGCTTAAAATATGGGGAGTTCATATTTACAAAGAAAGAAAGCCGAGATGTCATAAGGCATTCTTGCATCAAATGCAACATTGGTCTCTCTCCATAGAAATTACCCATTTTTCTATTCAAGTAGTTACCTAAAAGACCTGTAATCAAAACACTGGCATTCCTAAATTGCGCAACCGAAAACAATGCATCCTCAAAATCATATATTTTCTTTTTATGTTTCTCAAAGTAATTTAGAAACTTATCTTCCTGTTGAGGATAAAATTCTGCGGCTGACACTTGAAACAATAGTATATCCAACTTGCTGTCATAAAGTTGTTCCAAAGTATTTATATCTTTATAATAGTTTGGAACTGTAAGATAACTAGACAGAGATCCTTGGTAGGAATTGGTAATTAAAATAGTAAACACAGAACATGACACAAAATATAGTTTGTGACTGAATTGGTTTAGTTTAGACATAGTAAACCCATATACAAAAATTCTAAACATTTCAAGGATATCCCATTTATTGTGGAAAAGATTTTGCATTGAGTTCCAACCAACAATCAATGCCCAAAATAAAGCAAGAACGGGAAAAGTTCCAAGATAAATAGCCCAAATTTCAGGGGGGAAAGGTAAAATTATATTCATATATTCAGGATATTCCTTTGACTTTGGAACTAAGAATGTAATACAATCCAGATTGCAGGGAAAAGTGAATTTTACGTATTTCATTATTTTACTAGTAAGCAAGTCAGAATTTCCACATACCTCACTAAGTCCTTCTACAACATCCCTAAGGGCACCACTCAATGAACCATTACTTTTTATTAGACCATACATTTTACCGTCAGAAGGGCTCAAGTAGTTGGGTGTTGCATTCATTTGGGCCATAATTAAACTAATACCATTTCCATGGGACCCTGTAATACGTATCTTACCTAGTTTATCAACAGTTTTAATAACCATGGGAGCATGCACAAATAAAGAAACATTTAAAGAATAGCCATATAAGTTTCTTAATTTATCAACAAAAACATTTGACATTATTCCACATGGCAATGACTGGTTGATAGAAAATTGTTTGAGGTGACCATTGAACTGATTATATGAAAGTATATATACACTACCAGCACTTGAGGTTGATTTAGTAATAGAAAAGTTGTCAGAATTGTAGTCAGTCCAATATACCATGACGAGGTTAAGAATTCTGTAATTATTCCAAAAATATTCAAATTGAGTCTTCATTTCATTAAGACACTTCTGTGGATCTGATGTAAGAACATATATGAAGTAAGCATCGGTACTCAATGCATTATATCCCATAATTTTATCGAAACTTTTCTGGATCTTACTCGTGTTGAATTTGTTAGAAATGAAAATATATCCTCCTACTTCCATGGAAATGTTCACACTTCGACTAAAAATACCTTTTTGTTTCCATCAATATATTTGAAAACTAACAACCTAAGAGTAGTTCTTGCTGAAATATAGGCTAATATATTATTTGTAAATGTGTTGAAAGACATATCCTCAATAATAACTCCTATATTATGTATTTTTCTACTTAGATATTGATCAAATAAATGTTTTGTAATCGATTCAACCTCCGAAACGTGATCGATACTGGATTTCAGGTTGAGATGTGTGCATACAATATTTAATTTCAAAGCTAGAATCGAAATAAAGCTTATTATATTAAAAATACACATCCGCATTTTAAAAAAGTTTTAAATATAGATTTCAATATAAAGTTTTAATATAAACAAAAAACCAGTATTTCAAACGTGTATGATAAATACATATTTTGACTCATCAACAGGATGATGAATTCAAAAATACTTAAGATGTAAATAAATAAAACTTTCAACACCAGTACTTTAAGAGCGCTCACATTCAACTGGAATACTATTCTCTCTATTGTATGTATAGAAATATTAACTTGGAGTGATTATGAAAAATACACAAAGAGTAATTATGAAAAAAACACAAAGAGTAATTATAATTCACTATGTGTCATTATCACTAACATGAAATGGATCATTCATTAAATGTTCTGGATAAGATCATCAACCTCGATGAATTGTGCTCTCAATGGTGAAATGAACAATAAAAGTAAATAAAGAAATACTAGGAAATTAAAAAATGGAAGTTTTCAAGCTTTAAAAATATAAGTTTATACCTCGAGTCTATCAAATTCGAAGTAAAAAATAAAGATTAAAACAGTTATGTTGAATATTAAATTATAATTTATTTTAATTTTATTATAAGTTAAGATAAAGGTCAAGTGTGAACAATTTATTAGCAGTAGTATATATTTTTTAAATAGGTTAACATTAAGATAACTGTATTATTATTTTATTATTAATAATATTATTATCATAATTACCATTATTATTCCAATATTAGAAAAAAATAGGAAATCGATTTTATTTCTTTTAAATTTAAAAAGTCAAGTACATAAAATATATCCTTTTATCTTTTTAGCTATTGATTTTTTAGTATTATGTACTGAAATATTTGTATATATGTTTTTATAATCAATAATAATATAACGTCATAGATATATTGAAAATAATCTTGCAGCTGCTATTTTAAGATATTTTGGAGGTAATTGTTGTTTTAGAAAACACATTAATTTCATTCCCAATATATGTAACAAACATAGGTATTCAAATTCCCGGCGATATACATCACTGGTCGTCCTCTCTAGACAATGAAGATCGTAGATAAATAACTAGACCTTCCTCGGAGGATGGATTGTTTCATAAAAATGCCGTTGAAAGCCGAAAGAGTCCCTCGCCTCTCATGGGAAACTATTTAATATTTTTATTGGCTTAAATGCTTTTTTCATTAAATGTGATAGTAGTAATAATTATTATTATTATTATTATGACTATGAGTTCTAAATATTCTGTGTTTTAGGGTTTAATAATAATAATAACATAATTATTTTATCTATTACGAGCGTTGTATCGAGCATCTTTGAATAAGATCAGGATTATCAGTTTTGTTGACATTTAATTTTTAGTTCTGATCTTTATCTTTCGATGAATATATAATTATTATTGCAATTAGATCTGTTATGCTTAAAATAGTTTAAATAACTTTACGGCATTAATAAATGTTAATTAATGGATTAGTTAGTGAATATTGTGTCTATGGCTGTTTGAATTTGGGGAGATAATTCCAGAATAGAATCGAGGTCTGCTGCATATTTTGCTTTTAAAGAATGGTGATTTAAATAGGTTGGGGAGTGATCGACAGTTTGATAATCATTTATATTTGGCTATTACAGCTGAATCCAAAGGAAGAATATTTATTTTAAACTTTTCTAATTTTGTAGAGGGAGGATAACTTCACATTCATTTGTGATAAAAGAACAATACTTTGTGAACATTTCTCCATAAATGAAAGAACTATATACCTAAAGGGCTAACTATCCCGTAGTTAACACATTTTCTATAAATGAACAAACAGGAATCCATATTGATTTGTATCAGCGTCCCTTATTTATCCATCGTAACGAATGCAAATTAATTTTTCTAAATAATACTTAACTTGTTTTCGAAAGACGTTAAGTACATTCCATTAATAAACTTTTATCATTTATTAATGACTTTTACTTAAAATTAAACTAAATCTTAATTGAATAAAAAATGTATGTTTTTATATGCATTTTTAAACTATCTGGCTACTATCTGTCATCATGGAGACGACTCATAAAGTATGTATTTAAATCATTGTTTGGTGTGTAAGAAGGCACATTTCATTGTATTTTTTCACTGTACTATATTGTTAAATTTTGTTTCAATTTGTTGATTTAAAGTGAGCGTATATAAGAGTATATGTTCAATAAGTTATTTACACTGCTACAATACACTAAAATATTGAATATCACAAAAGATCTGAATACTTATTTAATCTACTAGTCACTATAGTAGACGAAAGTCGCCTAATTTGGGGAGCATTTAAAAAAAATATTTTTAGTTAAAAAGAAACATATAATACAATGAATATTTGAGACATAACTAGTTGTTTTATTGCCCTCACTTTAGTGCAAAAGAAAGTATCACATATGAACAAATTTTAAGATTAAATCATTTGTTTTAAAAAACATGCGCCTCTCCAAATAAGGAAGCCTAGGGCTCCAAATTTGAGGATGTTCAATTAACCTTACACAAAAAATTAATTATTTAGAAAAAAATAGTTTTTTGTTCTTTTTTGAAAAGCACAAACCACACAAAAATTGTTTATTAGATGTATCAACCCAATCTGTGTGTGCCCATTTGTTGCATACCACACATCGAACCAAACTCTCACCTTCATGGTCATCAGAAAATAATCCTGCACAAATAATACACTCTGCATGAGATTCACTTTCACTTTACAGATCGTTATCAGAATCAACTAGTGAAATATTATCCTAAGATTATGTTGAAGACTCTGAATGTTTGTTAGCCCTTTTCTTACAACGGTAAACTGGTGTTTTCAATTCATAACGTTTCTTGATAGTCGTATTCTTACCATTTCTCTTTGGTGAAGGACCCTTTTTCTGCGACTCTGTTAGCTGTTGTTGATAAGGTGATTCGGTGATGAGCTGGGCAGATCCAGTTCGAGACTTTCTTTTAGTAGGCTGAATTTTGATAGTGGTAACGGTTTTGATGTTAGACGCCCGGATAAGCCTTATAATATGTGCCTGTGCTACCTTCCACTTATATCCAGGTCCTATGACACCACATCATGATCCCGAGGTTAGTGATCGTGACTACTGACATTCCCGAGAAAGGTAATCCATTCGAACGGCATCCCACACTATTACAATTGTAATTTATGTATGCCCTTACATCAGTTCACACTAGTTGAGGCTAAGGGTGGGTGCTTACAATATATATTTTGAAATAAGAATCATTATTATAAAAAATATCAACTCTTTTGTATAGGCGTATAACAGTAACGGTTAGAAAGATTTGATGCTAAAAAATAATAAGCTTATTAAACATAGACCACTAGCACATTTAGACCCAAGTTCAATTTTCAAATTTCATAACAAAAGTTCTTATTTAATTCAAAAATTAAACTGTATTTAATTTAAATATTAAATATATATATATATATATATATACATATATATATATTGTATTGGAGCATATTGAGCTTCTGTCGCTTACTAATAGCTCCATTCAGAATATTATCTCTACCACGTAGAGCTTTAAATTTTATCTGTACATGGTTAGTGAGATATCAGATTAATTTTTTTGTTTTTTTTGTTGGCTGTCAAGCATGGCTTAAACCGTGCGAGCCACAAACTAGTCAGTAAGGCAGTAGCTGTCCTTATGACTGGGTGGACAGCTACTGGGCTTTTCTGTACTGACCCTGGATATTCACATGTTGCGAGCTACTGGCTAATCAATAAGATATTAGTTATCCTTCTTAACTAGGTGATAGTTATGGTGAACGTACGTTAAAATGTCTTAACCGCGTTTAGTTCCTATTCATAATGTAATACAAATATTTTCTTTAAAATTGTATGATCACGTATCAGATATCATAAATAAGGAGACGAGTAATAGGACATATATCCATAACTATTTGAGATATACCATTTACCCCTCCCCCATGAAACACAATGTAGACATTTAGCCTAGCTACCCCCTCCCCCTAAACTGTTTTCCGTAACTTTTCTCACCAAGATTAATGTCATTATTTAATATGGAAGTTTTGTGATACTAAAGGAGGGATTCAGATTTAATATTTCTTAAAATCCAATTTAATTTTAAATATAAATGATTTCAGAGAGTATTATGATTTATTAATAGCAACACATACACACAGATAAGACAGATAAGTATATACATAAATATGTTGAGCTCAAATTCCTCTGGTTAATAAGGAAAAACCTCTTCTATATTTATGTTATGGATGTGAGGTTTACAGTCTGAGTAAGAGCTAGACAGCACTACTATGCGCTAAATAGGATGGCCCTTTTCAATAGTAGCGCTACATGATGATGTAAAGTGCCCACGTCCGATGCTTAATGCTGGGGTAAGACGTATTTCTTAATATTGTGCACTTTCTTTCATAGTCATTCATATTATCATCATACAAAGACCTATTTAAACAATTCTAGGTATACAATTTTTCAAAATTATTATTAGATTAGTTTACAATTTTACTTTAACTAACTTATCAATACCTAAACACATATTTTGTTCCAAAATCGATCCTGGATCTTAGCTTCACTCTTGAAAAAGACTAGATGGCCAATGAAGCAGATATCGGGGCTCAAATAACTGTTGGGTGTACTCAGGATGGTTTTTCTTCGATGGTTTTATAATCTCTCTCCACATTAATGAGGGTGAATTACCTCTAAAATTCTCCCTTCCTCCCTTCTACTTCATTAGATAAATATAATAAGAAATAATTATAATACCTACAATTTGACTATACAACCCTACAAAATGTATACTAAAAAGGTAGAATTTTACAGAAAATCTACCAGCATTTGCATGGAGCGAGAGTGGGAAACCATTTAGGAAAATCAACCTTCATTAAACCTGACTGGTATTCAAATCCCATATTCCCAACATCGGCAGTCTAGTCTACTGAGAGAATGACAATTTAGACAATGTGGCCAACGTATCGGGTGTATAATATTTGGATCTATATACATACACACTAGGTTTATCAAAAGGGAAAAAGGTATAGGATTAAACACAACCTACCTTTTGAAAATACCACTTTTCATAACACTATGCTGGTATGAAGAAGTAACACTATTGATGGACTCCTCAAACAAGCCTTGAGATAAATTCTATATTTTTGCTTCTTTCCATTTCACTAAAACATATTTTTGAGACTTTTACACTATTTTTTTTTTTGGATATCGCTTTTTATACGCAATAAATGAACAAGTATCCTCTTTTTGAAGAAATTATTTTTGTTTTTATACAACACAAGTGATAATTCATGGCCTATGTAAGAGAATGTGCAGTGTGATTTCAAATTAAACTTAAACTCAACTATACTTAAAAACTAAGGCCGCTTTGACTGACAATACCTATCCAACTAAAAGCACGCGAGGGGGTCAGTGGATTGGTTAACTACAAACAAATACCGTGATTATAAGCATGTCACACTGTCATGCGCATGAGAATATGTGTTTGGCCGGCGTAGTTTTGGGCAGACAATGCCACCTAGAAGCGCATTTGAAATATTGATGAAAAAATTAAGTGCTAAGCTTGCATTTTCAACTCCACATATATTTATTTGGAAGTTATCTATTAGTATGTTTAACAAAGGTAAAAACATAAACGGTAATATTATTTTTGAAGATTAGAATTTGAGTTCAAGACCTGTGTTACGTAACACTTTGTAGTACCCCACGCTCACCCCATGCAACAGAATGTAGATATTAGATCTCCCCCCTTCAAAGCGTTACGTGGTTTATGGACGACCCTTTATCATAGCTAATATGTAGATTTTTTTATAAAAAACTTTTACTTAAAATGTATTTTTTTTAAACTAATGTTTTTCAAGCTATTTGCAAATATATATTTTTTTTTACTTTTGAACACTAAAGGTAAAGTATTGCGACAATAAAAAAAAGTTAATATTGATTGATGTCAGCCTTTTATGACAAACCGAACCCTAAAATTTGTTTTTGAAATACCGTGTCTGCCTAACCCTAAAATTAATAGCAGTTTAATAAAGTACGAAATTAGAAAAGATAAATTTTCTCAAAATTTACTCTACCGATTTTGATTAAATTTCTTAGTGATGCGTTAATTGAGATTATAAATAAAATGAATATTTTCATTTTTCCACATAGATGACATGATGCTTTACAAAAGCGGAATATTTCCATATCCCTGCAACTATTTGAGATACTAGATAACTTATTATTTCAAAATATTTGTACTATTAAAATTTAAAAAATGTATTTAAAATATATTTTTACTAAACTAGTAATTTCTGAGATATTGGTAAATATATTAACACAATTTTCTGAGTTTTAAATGTGAAGGGATACTACTTTAGTTTTAACGTAATAATTTTTTAACGCCATAGAGTAAGTAAATATTATTAATTCCCTCAAAAAGAATATGTTCTCTCTCTTTCAATATCTTAGAGGATATATTTGAACAGGAGTGATCTATTTCTGTCCTCTTAGACTCAATAGTCAATATTTACCTTTTTTATTGGTCAAAATTTAAAAATGAGGAATTTAATAGAAATGCGATAACTAGAAGATGTGCAACCCCTAGTAAAATGTCGAAAATTTTAAACGGAAGTTGAAATTTTAATACGAATTGTTGACACCAATGGACCCAATATCGATCTTTTTTTATTGGTCAAAATATACAAATAATGACATTAATTTATTCTTTAAAAATAAGATTATAGAATTTAATACGTGATTTAAAAAGATCTTATGAAAATATAGTTAAATTATTTTTTAACTTTGCTAGTGTTTATTATTTCTTTTCACGTTTATAATGAGTTTTGAATAAACATCTTCATTTTTATACAATAGAGCGAGAAAGTCCGTGCGGAGTTCCGTACCATTTATACCCTGAATTCATAACAGTAGCTGCACTTGTATCGCTCCTCACTTTGGTATATCTACAGTGTTCTGTATATAGAACACTCTCTTGTATTGTATTTTACGTCACTGCTCAGCTTTTTAAAGCCATTGATAGTTTTTATAGCCTAAAATCTTTCTAAATTATTCAACATTATATACAAATCGTACGTTAACATCTATATAGTAGTTATCAAGTTATCACCGAAAATTTAAGTACAAATACTCTTTTATAGGGATCTGTGATATCAAAACACCCAACTAAACTCAAACATGATTTTTCTTTTGATTCACTATTGAAATGTATTTTGTAATTAATTTTTATATATTGTGATCAAAGATCAAGCTGTACAGATAAAAATTAAGTCTACATTATATTGGAGAGTTCATCCTTGGAAATCTTTCTCAAACCAAAAATTTAAAATATTGTTTTTGTTTGTTTGATCAATAGCTAAGAATCTTTTAAGTAAAAATATACATACAATAAAAAAATATATCCCATCAGTTAGGAGTATCTAAATATCTTAGGAGATATAGGTACAGATCGAAACTTTGTTTAGTAATCAGTATAAACTAAGTTATATGAAATCATGTTTTCAAAATCAGATTTTATTAAGCTAATCATCCATATAATACTTACCAGAAAAAGAAGAAGACTATTTTTTTCATTCATTACGTAAAACTCTTCAAATTGTACATCTTAATCCTTAGTGAGAAATCCCATTTTGAAAATTCGTTAAACATTAATGGCTATTAGTTAGCTATTATAGAAATAATTATCCGCTAAATAAATGTGCACAGTGTATTAATCATTTCAAACAATCGGTAGAATATAATAACTTAAATTAATCTCGTTAAAGATATTTTCAGAATATTTTTATATTTACATAAACCTATCATCAACAACCAACTTATAAAAAAAATAAGGATAAACCAGTGTCAGTAAAGTTTTTCACATCCAAAATATTCTTTATTGATTTTAAACAAAATTGCTTAAACCATTTTCAAAAATTTGATAGTTAATAATTATTAAACTAACATCGATATAATATTTTCATAGTTAATAACAAGAGAGGGTTATTTTAATGTGTAAGTACCCCACAACCATCCAGTAGGACAAATTTGAAATTTCCATTTTTGAAAAAAAATTGTTTTCGAAAATTAATCTTAAGTAAACGACTCTTACATTAAGGGCTTGATTCAAAATTAAAAAAAAAACATGGGACATTAATTTTAGATCAAGTATTAAATTTTAACCTATTTCAAATATCCATTTTGGCTGTATTCCATGAAAGAGACTGGCATTTAGACTTATAGACAGACGGACATGGGAACATACAGATTTGTAACCCTTTTATTTTGGAGTCAGGGTGACAAAAAACGTCAATAATCAATTATAATCTCTAGATATACAATTTTACCCATAAAAATAATCTTTATAAGGGAAAAAACTAAAAAACAGTAAATACGTAATTAATTTTTAAATATATAAGCATGTAAAACACTAAAAATGATATAAGTATTTTCAAATAAAAATGATAGAAATATATGTTTATTAAAGTTACAATATTTAACACTTATATTCCAAATTCAATTTTTATATCACTCAAATGTATTCATTTTTATTCATTGTACAATGTCTTTAATTTCCTTTGTGAAATGAACGATATAACGGAACCACGCATCAAAGTATTTATCAACATATATATAATGGGCTGTATAATATTCGATTACCCCAAACATATTGACTTTAGGATTAAATACCTTTTCTAAAGATTGAGCTCAAAACATATATATTTATTATGATTATCACAGCTCATCTAAACCTTAAAAAATAATGTTTTATTATTTGTGTTGTGAAGCTGATCAATAATTCCTATCATCATGTTGAATTAATATCTATACTTAATCATCGGGGCAGTGTCCACAATTATTATAAAAACGTAACTACTTTGAATTACGTTCAGCCAATAATAACAAATATTTGGTGGTGTTGAATGTCCATACAGTTATATGCACATTTATATTTATTTGAATCTGTATGATCATTCATGATAGGAGTGATGGCAAGTAACAACTATCAGAAGACGTATAAACATTTAAAAGTATTACATTATTACATACATTGTTTACTGTGAAAGCTAGTGACTGCCAAAAGAAACAATAAATTTTTATTTTATTATAATGGTCTTGCAGATCATATTGTTTGTAGAATGATTAAATGAGAGAAGACATTATTGGCTTTTGCTAGATGCTAATTATCACAACTCCTATTGCGAATGGATTAAATGTCTTTTGACTACATTTTATTGTTGAAAATTAATTTAAAAACAAAATATGAAACAAGTCATACCAGATTTAATTCAGCAAGAGAAAATCACTGGTTATAGGTATGAATCTATTAACTCTAGTACAAGGTTAGATATAATACATTGAAATACACTATATAAATTAGAAATATCTATTCTTGTATCAAAATTGAATTTTACACAATATATTCTTACGTCTACATAATAATTCAATACTATCATAACTCTACATTTATACTTTAAAAAAGTTATTTGCTTTGAAAGTAAAAATATTTAAATATAATTGACCGTGCTTGCCTTGCACTAGTAAAATTATCATATATTAATGTATTCCTTGTTGGTATATATGTATCTGTCATGAGTGTTGCACCATATATACTGCAAAGAGAGGTCTGAATTTTAAATATTATTAGACTATGTTTACGAACATGTGCACCTACAAGCCAGAATTATTAAATTTTTATTACATTTTTTAATTATTTAACAACCAAATATATAAAGAAATAATAACGCCACGAGAAAGCTTAAATATTACATTCAATAAAATGTATAATGTAGTTTGATGGCCACAGAAAATTGGTTGCCATAGAGGGTAAACAAAATGTTTGGTCTCTACAACCAATACTTCTTCTCATTTTCCGATGAGATATTAATTTGTTAAATGTTGTGATTTGTTTCTAATGAACAGTTTATACGTATTAATAAGTTTCTACATTAAAACATTTCAACTCTGTTTGCCTTTTATTCTTTTAATCCTACAACCATTAAAATCTACACCTTTAATACCCAAAAATGTTTATACCTTTTAAACCCTTTTAAAATTATCTATACTTCTTACCCTAAATATTTATCTGAGGCTAAGCAGAGTAATTAATGTAAAAAGCGTCTAAAAAGGGAGTAAAGGCCTAAAATAGTAAAAACCGTAAAAGGTTAATCCAATAAAAAGGGTAAATAATAACAAACGCGCAGAAATAATTTAAAAAATTCAAAAAATGACCAGAATATCAAAAATTTAAGAAAGAGAACAAATATAACAATTGGGCTAAAATTATAAAAAGGTAAAAAAGTTATAATTTTTTTTAAATGTAAAATGTATAAGAGTTAAAAGAGATACCTAACAAAAACTAAAAATATAAATATCATAAAGCCCCAACAGGGCAAAAGGGTAAAAAGGGAAAAAAAGATAGAAGGTTAATTTGGTAGAAAGCTTAAATAGTGCTAAAAGGGATAAAGAGGGTAAAAAGGACAAATGAGGCAGTAAGAGAAAAAGATAAAACTGGTAATTACTTTAGGCTAAATAGGCTAACAAGATTAAACATGTGTATAAAACGCTTAAATGGCAATATGGGTAAGATGAGTAAAAACTGTAAACGGGATCAGAAGGTTAAGCGGGGGAAAGCGGTAAAAAATTAAAAAAGAAACTGTTGCATTTATTTAATAACAAACCTTTAACAAGAAATTATTTTTGCTGTGATACCCTTCTTTATATTTTATTATCACCAATAGGCTAAAGATCAACGTTTTATGTTCATAGAAGTTATATCATAACTTAATCTTTTAAAAAAGTCTACGGTAATGATATGTTCAGATTATATCTCTATTTTGACATTGTGTATTAGTCAGCCTACTTTCGCCTTTGGTATCACAATTTAAAGTAATGAAGGAATAATATTTAAACAAAATTTAAGATTAGGTTACTTTTTCCTGTGGTTAGTTTAAATACTAAAAAATCAAAGTTCCTTTTTTTAATACTCCATGTGAATTACGTGTACACATACTAGAAAGAAATTGGAGTTTGTTTTAAAACATCATTTCTCAAACTTTTAAAATTCTTTTAGTATACATTTTAGCATATCTCGTTGATTTCTTATTTATGATATAACAACAAGATTTTATCACTGCTTCTTACTAACTGTTCGGGTCTAATGCGTATATAATAATTACCTTAATGGTTTAAAGGATTATAAAAGCTTTAAATATAGGATGTATACTTGTATTTCCGTGAGAGAGAATCGAAATCAATTTGAAAAATTACAGTGGTTTGTTAAATTTCCAGGTCTTACCAAGCAATTATTATTGTATTCTTCTTTTGATCTGAAATGTGATACCTATTTATTATACTGTAAACTATTTCCCGAATGAATGCAATTGTACTCAAAATTGTACCAAAAAGAAGTATATAAAATGGTGCCTGCAAGTGTTTTATGTATAATGGTTCCGGATATATAGAAGTATAATTTTTTCTAGCTATAAGAGTGGCTTCATATATAATATCTTCTTTCCATTTCGTGAAAATCCCACTCTCGAATAATTGTATGGTAATATTGTTGAATATTTTCCAGTATGGAGAGTTCTTATTTATTAAAAGAGAAGAAAGGTGAGTTGAAGTACAATCTTGCATCAAATGCAACAATGGCCTCTTCCCAAAAATATTACCGAATTTTATATTCAAATATTTTCCTATAAAACTTGGAATCATCACACTGCAATTCCTAAATTGCGCAACAGAAACCAATGCTGACTCAACATCATATATTATAATTTTATGTTTCTCATAATATTCTATAAATTTATCGTTAGAGTAGTTCTCTACATCATTGGCAGATAAATAAAGTGTTAGTATGTCTAAACCACTAGCAAAAAATTGTTCCAATGTATTTATATCTTTGTAGTAGTTTGGAACTGTAAGATAACTAGATAAAGATCCTTGATAGGAACTCGTCATCAAGAATGAGAACACTGAACATGATAGGAAAAAAAATGCGTGACTGACTGCTTTTAATTTATATACCGTAGCTCCTGATATAGAGATCCTAACCATTTCAAGAAGATCCCAGTTATAGTGTTGTTGTTTTTTTTGTACTGACTCCCAATTAACAACCAGCAATCGAACTAATATTAAAATTAGGATTGTACATAAGTATATTGACCAGATTTCAGGAGGGAAAGGTAAAAGTGTGTTCATGTAATCAGGATACTTTTTGGCCTTTGGAACTAGAAAGGTTATGCAATCCAGATAGTATGAAAACGTGAATTTCACGTTTTTAATTATTTTACTACTTAGCACATCGGAATTAGCACTTATCTCAGTGAGGCCTTCAATTACATCCTTAAGGGCCCCGCTAAAGGAACCATTTCTTGAAATTGCACCAAACATTCTTCCATCTGAAGGACTCAAGTAGTTGGGCGTTGCATTCATTTTATCCATGATTATACTTATAGCATTTCCATGAAGCCCAGTGAAACTCACTTTACCCATTTTATCAACAATTTTTTTAACTGCGGGATCCATCAAAAATAAAGAAACGTTTAAAGAATGGCCATGTAAGTTTCTTAATTTATTAATAAAAGTATTTGATGTCATTCCATATGTCAATGACTGATTTATCGTCAGTTTATCAAGATGGCCATTGAAATGATTATATGAAAGTAAGTACACACTACCATTACTTGCTAATGGCTTAAATAAATCTGTTTTGATATCAAAAATATAGTTAGTCCAAAACACAATTATTATATTAAGTATTCGATAATTTTTCCAAAAATATTCAAATATGAATTTCATTTCAACCAAGTTCTTCTGTGGGTCTAAAGTAAGAATGAATATAAAATAAGCATCTGTTGTTATTGCACTGGATCGCCAAATAGGATTTAAAATTTGTCTTATTTTACTCTCGTTGAAGATATTATCAATCAGAATATAACCTCCTATTTCGTCGAATAGGTAACACCTGCTATTCAAAGTATAATTTGTATGATCATTCCTAGATTTAAACACCAATGATTTAACGGTACTTCTCGAAGAAATATAAGATAAAATTTGGTCTGCCAACATGTTGTGATTTATCTCCCCCTGAATAAATCCTATAATATTTATTTTCCCACTTATGTATTGATCAAACAAATGTTTTGTAATAAATTCCATTTCCGAAAAATAATTTGTGTCTTCTTCTAACATAATATGTGTATAAACACCGCTAAAACTCGCCACTAAAATATAAACCATTACTATCACATTTATAATAGATATTGACATTATTCGGAATTAAAAAACTTATTAAACTACTTTAGAAATATAAAACATGTTTATTTAGTCCTATATAGTTAAGAAATAAATTAGTATGGAGTAAAAATATATTCATAGCTTTAAACCTTAGGAAAGTATTAATGTTCAACAGGAACAAAACTTTAACTTCTGGAATTGCAGTTACGACAGCTTATATAAAAAAATACAGCTCTCACTCCAATTTCAACAATACTCCTTATAAATATATGTTGCCAAGATGTCCAAGCGAGATAAAGTATGCACTTAGTGTTGTCATGTACGTTAATAATGGATGAAGCCTTACCAATTTAACTATGAAGTGGAATTACAGGTCTCTTTTCCCTAATATCGATTAAACGCGTTTAAACTAAGGCTATTTCACAATTTAGATTAAACTAACCACATAATTACTAAATATTAATTATTTATAAATATTAGTATAATTACGTAAAGTATTATAAGTGTATATTTCAATAAAAAAAACTGTATACATAGAATAACGCTTAGTAAATTTTTTTTTCTTTCATGGATAACCTTTTCATATTTGCCTTTGCTAAAAAGATTAAATTTATAGCGTTTGGTTTCATTGAAAAGAGCATGCTTAAATATATCATAAAAATATTGAAAATCAATAATTTTGTTGAATTTTTACAGTAGTAAATATATTGAATATTTTTATATTTATTTCTTAAAATATAAGAACATAATATTATAAATAAAATATTATTATAGTCAATAACCTACATGTTTTAATAACTTGAGTTAGTAATCAATTAATTTCATCTACATGTACAGAATATTAAAAAAAACTTTAATCTGTATTTGAATTATAATCATCATTTCCTTCTTAAACAAGGGCCGTAGCTTTCAAATACATAAAATAAAGGTAATTTAGTATATTTATTTGTTAACGCCCAGGTTAAAGTGGCCCATTCACATACGAGTTTGGCTCGCGAGTACGGCTCGGCTCGGTTTCCAATTGCCTAAACTCGTACGTGGGTGGGGTGTCACGAGCAGGGCCTGGCATTAGATGAACCGAGTTTGTCTCGGCTCGCCAGGGCCGTCGGTGGGGCTCGGCTTGCCACTATCTCACTATGGGCTCATGTGTGTGTGGAGGGCAGGGCTCTTGTAGCCACAATACAAACAGTGTGATTTAGTCAGTAAGATGAACCATGTCGCCGCCTTCCATATCCAAATCGATCATGAACGCTGAGGTAGGTAGACAGGTAGATTTTATATAGGTTTTAAGGAAATCTCAAGGTACGGAGCCTCCCCCAACAACTTTCTGTTCCCACACTACGATTTTGAAATTTTAAGGATAATTTGGTAGTGTCACATGTTTCTCTTACGTTTCTACCTAGTTATAGTTTTCAAAAAAAAACTGAGAATAGTGTTCTTCATTAGTTGTATCAATTTGGAGCTATTACTTATCAAATTTTTAAAATTTTAAATCTCATTTATTTAAATATATATGTCTAGTTTCAATTTTACAAGCCAATAATTTTTTTTCTCTGTTGACTGAGAAAATTTTGAGAATTTATTTCTTGGAACCAATTTTTAATTTTAACTTTTTAGTGTTCTCTATTTTTTATTATTTGTGGTGAATGTCTTAACGTCTTGTTATTATTTAAATTTTGATCACACTTAGAGACATTTTATATATAATATTTTCAAATTCCCATCTCTATTGAACCAGATAATAATTTTAAAATTAACAACAAATTCTTTTAATTTTATACTTATTTGAAATATTTCAATTAATTTTATACTAAAAGGTGCTTTTAGAAATTTCTTCTGACTTACCATTTTACTACTTCCACTCCCACCCTTCCCCTTTGTAACTTCAAAGTTCTAAAAATATTATACTTTTGTTGCTGTCTCTTGAACATCACGCCAAGTTCCAATTTAGTTCCTCAAGGATAAAATCCATGATAATTTTTTTATTCTTGTATACTTCCAGACCCGACCATTTACCTTAATTTCATCTTTAAATCAAAACGTGCAATCGTTTTTGGCTATTTGAGTTTGACATTTTATATTTAGTACAAAATTTAAATTTTAAACTGTAATGACAAAAAAGGTGTTTTTATAGTTTTGAAAAATTTGAGGGGGAACTCTTTACATTTTAGGGTCCTTAATTTTTACATATAGGACTGTTGAGACTTTCATTACTGTTTAGGGTGATCCTTACTCTTGTCCAAAATAGAATTACTCTACATAACTAATAACCTCCCATAAAACCATTTTTTCTAACTATACACCTCCACTTTTTTCCCTTATAAACTATTTGGCTACCAACTTAGGGTCAGGTGACTTGAACTTATAAAACCCAAATACAGAATCATTCTAACCGCCCTTAAAAACATCACGATATATATTTTCTTGAAAATTACATGGTAAAATAACAGTTTTTAAAATTTACGAAACTATTAACCGGCCTTAAAAACATCAAGATACATATTTTCTTGAAAATTACATGGTAAAATAACAGTTTTTGAAATTTACGAAACTATTAAATCAACTAAAAATTCTATGAAAGTTACAAAACGGTTGTGTTTAGCAGTGTTAGAAATCACCAAAAATCGAATTTTAACACGATTGGACAAACTTTATTTTTTTGATACACAAAAAAGCATGGAGAATATTTGGGGACACATAATCGGCCCTCTATTAATTTATCAATCTTACTGTTTTCCACAACATTCTCAGATTCCCAGGAAATTACATACTGCGTTTCATACTTTTAGTTCACTGAGAAACACGAAAAAAGCCTCTGTAAAAAAAGCCTCTGTAAAAAAAACCGACAGACACTGCATGGATTTAATATTAAAGATACCAGTGTATAGCAATTATTTCAATGGTGGTGAATTGAAGGTGTTTTGTTAGTATTAGTAAGCTTGTGGTCCAAAATATATATGTATTAACATTAATAAACATATAATAGTGTCTGTCTAGAATTATTTGGGCTAAAATTTAGTCTATATATCTGTCTTAGGTTCAGATTAGCACTTACCCTGGTAGTTCTTCTAAACCTGCCCTAATTTTCAGTTTCATAGATTATGAATGAGAGTGAGAAATATTAAGAGAAGTTATATATACATACATGCACTATTGTAAATGAATTGTAACATGGGCTCACGACCAATATGGGGTTTGTGGGCCATTCACATATCATCGTATGGTCCACAAGCTATTTTAAGGATCTAGGGGTACATTGTTGATTAAACGCACATGGAATAATCAAGGTTTAAAGCATTAAAAATAAAAAAATAAATCCATTGTAATAATTAAAATATTTACTCCAACCAAAAAATGCAATGTATTAAATTACAATATTAATAATTAAGTATGTAAATTAATAAGATGGCGAGATCACATAATATGGAATTAAAACAAATTAATAACTATAACAAGACATAATAAGTATTTGAAATTAATAAAATTTTCATTATTAACACAGTTCAAAGAAAGAGTTGATTTCTACGTCACTCGTGTCATTCTCTGAACCACTATTTATTCCCGCGCACGACACACTGCGCTGGCCTGCTTTACACAAACACTAGACATGCCCACTCATTGGACAGTGGACCTTCTAGCTTAAACACTGGACACACTGACCCACTCACTGGACACACTGACCCACGCACTGGACATGCTGGCCAACACACTGGACATGCTGTCACACTTTCTGGATACGCCGACACACACACTGACACGCTGTCACACTCTCTTAGCACGTCAACCCACACACTGGACATGCAGGCCAACACACTGGACATGCTGACCCACTCACTGGACATGCTGGTAAACACACTGGACATGCTGGCCAACACACTGGACATGCTGTCACACTTTCTGGACACGTCACTCCTCACACTGGACATGCTGACCCACACACTGGACACACTGACCCACTCACTGGACATGCTGGTAAACACACTGGACATGCTGGCCAACACACAGGACATGCTGTCACACTTTCTGGATACGCCGACACACACACTGGACACGCTGTCACACTCTCTTAGCACGTCAACCCACACACTGGACATGCAGGCCAACACACTGGACATGCTGTCACACTTTCTGGATACGCCGACACACACACTGGACACGCTGTCACACTCTCTTAGCACGTCAACCCACACACTGGACATGCAGGCCAACACACTGGACATGCTGTCACACTTTCTGGACACGTCACTCCCCACACTGGTCATGCTGGCCCACACACTGGACACACTGACCCACTCACTGGACATGCTGGTAAACACACTGGACACGCTGGCCAACACACTGGACATGCTGGCCAACACACTGGACACACTTACCCACTCACTGGACATGCTGGTAAACACACTGGACACGCTGGCCAACACACTGGACATGCTGTCACACTTTCTGGATACGCCGATACACACACTGGACACGCTGTAACACTCTCTTAGCACGTCAACCCACACACTGGACATGCAGGCCAACACACTGGACATGCTGTCACACTTTCTGGATACGCCGACACACACACTGGACACGCTGTCACACTCTCTTAGCACGTCAACCCACACACTGGACATGCAGGCCAACACACTGGACATGCTGACCCACTCACTGGACATGCTGGTAAACACACTGGACATGCTGGCCAACACACTGGACATGGTGGCCAACACACTGGACACGCTGTCACACTCTCTGGATACACCGACCCACACACTTGGACATGCTGGCCCACTCAGTGGACACGCTGGCCAACACACTGGACACGCTGTCACACTCTCTGGATACACCGACCCAAACACTGGACATGCTGGCCCACTCAGTGGACACGCTGGCCAACACACTGGACACGCTGTCACACTCTCTGGATACACCGACCCACACACTGGACACGCTGGCCAACACACTGGACACGCTGTCACACCCTATGGATACACCGACCCACACACTGGACATGCTGGCCAACACACTGGACACGCTGGCCAACACACTGGACACGCTGTCACACTCTATGGACACGCCGACCCACACACTGGACATGCTAGCCCACTCAGTGGACACGCTTGCCCATGCACTGAATACGCTAGCCCACTCGTGGACACATGAACCTTCTCCTAGATGTGCCAGCCCCCTCCCTTCACTATACAAAACACGGACTTAGGATCTGGCTATAGATAACCGTGAATTTATAGGGGTCACGTCTAAGAATCTGGTAGTTGGAACCCTCCATTTCTAGAATACTGGGTTAGAATTAATGACCACAGACAATTCAAGACGTATCTATTATCACCAAATTAGTTTGGAGAGAGTGGAAAAACCACAGAGATTGATTTTATGTTGAGCCACATTCCCTTAATCCCTTATACAATTGGACAAGATTTGAATTTTTTTGTTACCTGCCATTCAGTTAATTGTGAATCTAACACCTTAAAACCCCTAACCATGGGAGTGTGTCTAATGTAACTAGGCTGACAGAGTAGCAGGTATTACAACCGTGCAGTTAAAATAGAGAGGGGAATTTTATGATAAGCCTAATTAACCAAACAACAATTAGGGAAAACATCAACTTCAAAACAGTTTGGAATCGAATTCCATCTATATTTATAAACGATTCTGGAGCATTCGTAAGCCCTATATTTTAGATTCACCCCATTCAATTTTTATTTTGAGTGATAGCACGAAAAAACCACCAAACCAATGACTGAAACACAGTGGAAAATTCAGGAGGTAATAAAACCAATACATCATATTGCGTGTCCACATCATGTTTACTAAATACCCAGTGGCTCTTCATTCGTTTAAACGATGACACATTATTACTGAACAATTGAGGTGGTGGGCTGCTTACAGTGCATGCGTGGTATAGAGCGTGAGAGAGATAGGTGGATCAGGGGATGGATGCTTCTATTGGGTGCGTTTAGCAATGGACGTGATAGTCAATTGTCTCTCTTGGCACTTGTGTTTAATTTTCACGATTGGCACTGCCACGCGTGTGTCTCTATAAATCATGGTTTCGGTTTAGGAGGATTGTAAGGGGGGAGGGAGAGGAGGAAATTGGTAACGGATTGATTGGTTCTGTGGGAGGATTTACTGCTGGTAGTGCAGAAAGTGGATTGGGTGTATTAGGGATGAGGAGTGATGGAAACGAGGGGAGAGGGGGAATTGAAGTCAGACACAGTATGTTAAAGGATGATTCTTAATTAATGATGAAATGAATATAGGTATATATTTATCAGTTCTATGGGCATAACGACGGCCTTACTTAAACTCACCCTCTAGCTAGAGCGAAATATCTTCCCATAGTGTGTCTTTTTGATAAAAATGATGATTATTAAAATTCAATATAAATTTTTCCTTTTTTGCTACACTGTGTTGCCATGGTACATGTATTTTACTACACCTATTGAATTGGATTGATAAAGATGGAACTTAAAGACTGTATACAGACATTTTCTGAGAAGGAGAAGGGGAAATCAACTAGGAAAGTCTACCCTCGACAGACTTTATCATATGCCACGTGCGCACCGATATGGATAAAAAACCATTCCAAACAATACTCAATTTCTTAAAAAATTGCATATTTTCTGTTATTAAATTGTTTTTTATTGGTTTTAAAACCATCGTTAGCTAAGTTTCTAGCAACACATTATTTATACACTGTGACATTTCCCATTAGTCTAAAAAAAAACCAGGTAAACCCTGACAAAATTGTGATAAAAATGTGAATTTAAGGATCAGCACAGAGTTATATGACTTACAATATACCAAAAGTCCTCTAAAGTCTTAGGCTTGGATTTTTTTTTTAGAATACCTAAACATTATTTTAAAGCGGGATAATATATTAAGAAAGCTGAAGATGTCAGGATCAACTCAGAATAATATACAACACATAAAAAGTCCCTAAAAGTATGAGGCAGGGCTGGCTTTTATGGCAGATGACCTCCGAGTTAAAAAAAAAGTCCATAATTATTAATAAATTATTTTGAGTTGGGAAACAATTATAAGAAAGCAGAAAATTTCAGGGTTAACTCAAAATTATAAACATTACAAAATATCAAGTGTCTCTTAGTGCCCGATGCTTGGATTATCTGGTAAAATACCCCAGAGCTTAAAAATTCCATACGTACCACACAAATTATTTTAAGGTGGGAAAAATTTAATGGAAAGCTGAAAACTTAAGGATCGACTCAGAATTGCTAGCTGTATATTTTATTGTGTGCGTATTCCAATCGGGATTTGACTTAACGTAAGAATATATCGAAATTATTTTAGTAGCTTTCGTAAATTTGAAATATTGTTTTTCCTACCAAAATCCTACGTTTATTATATAGATTTAACCTAACAGAAGCCGATGTAGGCAAATTTCGGTTTGGTTATATAGAGCCGCTTCATTAAGACTAATGGTGGTGTATTGAATATCTTTAATTTTTAATTTAATTTTTGGTATTTAACATTCAGTATCTGAACCAACTGATTATATAGCAGTATATCAATAATATAGTAAATTAAATATATAATATATCCAACATCCAGTCCCCGGTATTTAATTCATCAATGTGAAAGGAGAAACCCACATTTCACCAATGATAAATATATCGGCCACGCCAGTAATCGAACACGGAAACTAAGGACCTTAAGCTCAGTAGACAGACAAGCTACCGAATAAGCTATAGTGTACGACATCCTTGATGAACCTAGATTTTCACACGATGTAAGAACAAAATTTAGAACGAAGAAGGGATGGAAAAAAGGGGGAACACGTGTAAAAAAATTACCTTCCTAACCATTTACCCATTCACCATTTACTCTCCTTTTCCCCTAACCTGCCCAAAGCTTTAAAACCTATATGTAGTAGTCGCGCCATTAGAAATGTATGTTGGGAAAGGAGGAATTACGGAAGATCAAGTAGGTATAAAGGAATAGATGGGTTGGGG
>CABFVX010002068.1:49687-66094 GCA_902151425.1 Timema shepardi | reverse complement strand
GGGGTGTAATCCCAGTGAGGTTCGGAGGGGTCAAGGCGGGTGTTAGGGAAGGAGCCTGGGGAATTTGGACCGGACCACATGTCCAGTGGGTGATCAAAACACGACCGAGCACGTTACTGGGATATTCATGTATATAATTTTAAAAATCTTCGTTCATGTAAAGTTTATATAGAACACTAAATTTAAGGGACATCAGGGAGTTTTTGAGTCCAATTCTCCTCAATACTAGAAATATATTTGTAAGCTAAATCCCGTGAACCAGAAACTAATGCATAAAGCTACAAGGCTATTATACTTCGGTTCAATACCACCGAGTAGATAATGCATAAAATGTTAGATGTGTAAAGTTAAGTAGACCGCATTCCTCAAGCAAATAAGTATATCAATTCTATGGTATGATTGAAAGCGTTTGTTAGATAAAATTTTCCTGATAATATTTCCAGCATTACATCTTATTACCACTACAAGAATTTCAACAATTGGCTTATAAGAAAAAATAATTGTACTGGTTCAACTATTTAGCTCGCTCGATGTTTATTTTTATGATTGAATATAAAGATTGATCTGTTGAAGCGTTATAATAGGATTTTTGAAAAAGTTTTTACGTAAGTTTCCTGGTTGGTAGGCTAGTAATCTTAGGTCTGTTAATTTACATTTTTGACTAAGAGTATTTAACGGCTATTTCCTTAAGATAATAATAATATTAGCACGTGATATTAAACACTAAATTAATTTTAGAACAGATACCAGACCTAATATTTCAGTCATTAATTTATCACTACAAAAGAACAATATAAAATTAAACAAACTTTATATCTTTCTTCCATCTCGAAAATCGTATTCGGCATTATTAACCCAATAGATGAATACATTACAGATTGTGTAGGCATCCGAAGTTAGGGTTAGTTGTTGTGCTGGTATTAAAATTAGGCTTTATGTGATCAATAATAGTGAAACTGTTGCTACTAGGGGTCATATATATGTGTGTAACTAATTTTTTAGGTGGGCAGTTAGTATAGGCTATCTGATTATAAAAAACATTGTTTTTAATCCCAACCAGATCTACCAGTTATGTTTTACTCACGATTATTTATGTATAAATTTAAAAGATGAATACTTATCGAATTATCTTAAAATTAACCCACCTAGTGGTGTTGTCTTAGGCCATAAGTTGAAATAAATAAAATATATTAGGTCCCAAAACTAATATTTGTACCAAGAAAATTGCTATATTAAATAATTAATTACAAATTATTTTTATTTAATATAATTGTTTAAATAATAATTTTTCTCTACATTGGTAGAAAAAATATTGGTACGGATATGTACACAGTGTAGACATGGAAGTGATTGTACCATGTTAAAGATAGAAGATGGTCGGGCTGTAATCGAGAGTTAGTCTGATCAAAATACCAATAAGATCCCTTTCCTCACCCTCAGGTGATCCTAGTTATTTAATACACGATAACACCTTGAAAACCCTTCCCGCTGGAATATTTGTGGCATCGTGGCAGCCAGGGAGGGGAGGTGTGAAGGGTGTTGTAGGGCAGGTTTATTCATACAACACCGCAAATTATTCATCCCCCACAGTAGACGATGAAAGCCTCGATGAAAGGTATTCTGCTCATAAGGACTATTTGCGGAACAATTTACTGGACTGGAGTCGCCCTTATGGAGCGTGTTTATAACATGGGACTATTCACAGAACCAATAATTTGACAATAGAATGCTGGTATTTGTTGATTGATAAATGAGGATACGCAAAGCGTAATAAATTCATAATATTCAATTCGAATGTATCAGAGATGTGGAGTTATACCTTGACCAATGTAGTAATCTATTTATCTCTTTATGCTTCATGTGTTGTGTCTTATTACCCATCTGGACTGTTCACATATTTACACTAGATGAGGCAGGGATGATAAAGTATGTATAATTTAGAGGAAATATACTTGAATTTGCATGAAGTTAGAATATGACACCATTTAAGTATAACCACATTCAGTACAACCGGCTGGGGTTCGAGCCCTGAAATCTATGTCGCAGACAAAATATACTAAATTATATTGACACTTAGATGACGTACCCCTCATTGTGGAGGTAGAGACAGGATAGTAATTTAGAAACAAACGTTACATCTGGCTGAGACTCAAACATTTACATCCCCAGCATCCACAAACCAGAGAAGACAAAAATATTTTTCATTTATTTATTTTTATTTAAGAAATTTAACGTGCGATTTATGAACCAAATTATTATAATATCAATACACGGGAACTTCTATGAGCGAGAGCGAAAGGACCTACTAATTTTGCCAGTCAAGAAATTTTCACATAAATTCAAGATATATTTTTCATGCCATAATTGACATGGGATCAACGACTCTATTTTCTCTCCGTAGGAAGTTGTGCTATCGATTTATATTGCTCAAGAAAAATCTGTCAACTCCAAATGGGTTATAACAAACGAACCTTTGGGTGTTGAGGCAAGCATACCACCCCAAGACCGCTGAGGTCAATGGCACCCTAGTTCATGTAGTAAATATAATTATAATACAAAAACAAAAATTGGATAGTAACAGGTTATTTTTATAGAGGGGTCTTGACGTGTCTTTTCCATTCCGACCACTTTTTTTAAGCTTATTTACTCAAATTTATAGGAAACACAATACTCCAACCACCAATAATTTTAAATAAATACTGTGAAAACCAAACCTTAGCCAAGCATATAATTATCTTTAGTCAATACTAGGCATCTATACATGTACTTTAAGCTCAGTGAACAGTCGTGCTACCTATGGGATCTTTTTTTAATATGGGAAGATACAGATTAATATATTTATTACCTTATTAATATAAAGAAAAACAAAAATTAGATAAATATAAGAGTGTAACAATACAAGGTAAACTTGCTAGCTTACAGGCTAGATAAAGGGTACCTGCATTTGCATGAATAGAGGGTAGTAGACTATTTAAGGAAAAACCTCTTCATGCACTTGAGTCAGGTTATAATACTGATCACCCCGATATCTGAAAGACAGACTTTTTCGAGAATGACCCTCTAGCTCACACGCTCACTGGTTGTGATTTAGTTAATTTCAAATATTGAATGTTCAAATTTGACTTGTCCTACTCGACCTGCTGTTATTGAACATCTTACTTGATATAACAACAACCTGGTAGTTTTAGAGTCCCTAGTTAGATTACTGGCTATGCCTAAAATGTGTAGAATTCAAATCAAACGTATACTTCACTTTTTTTCATAATTTGTAAAAAAATAAATGTACAAAAAAAGCCTCATCTTTATTTAAGTTAGTGTTATATTACATGTCAATTATAGAAAATTATCGATTAGTTTCTTATCTTTAGTTCTAATGAAGAACACATCAAAATTAAGACATTGGAATCAAATCAGAACTTTAATAAAGGTAGACAGATGCACTCTTGACATTTCTAAATTATAACTAAATTTATTTACTTTTGCAAAAGCAATGCGTGTATAAATATTTACTTGTCTGTTCTCATGCTTGAGCCCACCCTAGGCTGGATTTCTGATTTAGGTCAGAAAAAGATTCTAATCTTGTCTGAGTGAGCTATGATTGATCAATGATTGGTTTGCCATGCTATATCCATGCTTATGCAGACTCTACTTCTTTAAGATCACCATTTATATTCACACCTTAATTTCCAATAAGTCTTTTTATTGGATTTGCACAGCTGGCTATTTTTATTATTGTAATGGGGTGAATATGATAAATAAAGCACTAGTGGTCATTTTAATTCGATTTATGTAAAATTACCCTTAATGAAGCCCCGAACTCTCCAACACTAAAAAATTAGGCCTTTTCAGTCTTAAAGTATGGTAAGAAGAGGACTCTATAAAAGGCCAGGGTTTTTGAAGTTTTAAGGCAAAACATTTTTTTTAGCCAAAATAAATTAACTATTGCTCCAATAGAAATATAGAATTTCATTTTCTTCACATGGTGATATCAGCAGTTCCTGACTATCAATCATGAGCATGGTGTCATGAGATGAGAAACATTTAAATTAAGAGAAAAGGTTGTCATTAAATTCCAGCATAACCTTGACAGATATACAACAACTGTTGAGGTCATCTTGTGAAGAAATGTAAATTATATATTTGTATTGAAGGAATATTATATATATTTTGGCCAAAATGAATAACCTGCCATAAAAACTGCAAAAACACTGCTTTTTTCTCACGTCCTCTTCAATCTCACCTAAAGTTAAGCACACTTGCACATCAAAACGCTACATTCTTGTCTCTTGAGTAAATTGTTGAAAACTATGATGTAATCATAACATTGGCACAAACAACTAAGCCATTTATTTTCAAAAACCTTAGAAATAACAAATCATCGCTGAAAATATTCAAAATATAGCTTAGGTTAGTCGGTGGGGAATCTCCCTACTTAACTATGTGCTGTAGTTCAGTTCCCAGAATGGTCAAAATATTTATTATTGATTAAATAAAAGCATTCCACTTTCCCAAGGATGAAAAACATTAGAGTATTTGGGCTCTTTAGTATGTTATAGAGTTAAATGAGTTCAAAGGTCAAGTTTTTTAATAATTGTGCCTTTTAGCACATACGCATATGTTATAATTACTTTAATTTGTTAAGGATGAGGAGGTTTAAACCTAAAGGAATTGTATAAAATTTTCATGAAGGTGTAGTATAAAACTGTTTAGTAAGAAAACCCTCAATACACCCAGCCAACATTAAAACCCCAATCTCACCATCCTTGAAAATCCTGTCTATTTCGAGAGTGAAGCATCAGACCAACTAATTATTTCATAAGTGGATGCAGGTCATGATAATCAGTTGATTCAGAGCTCTCACATCAAATACTTTAAATATTAGCTTTGTGTATAGTAGAAAAAGTATTAGTTTTTTCTAGATCTATATACATACATACATACATGAAAGTTTATATATTTTATTTATTATGTATATATAAATATAAGTAACATTATTATTTTTCTATTATTATTACTACTACTACTACTACTACTAACACTACTACTACTACTACTACTACTACCACTACTACTACTACTACTACTACTACTATTATCACTTTATGTATATATATATACATACATAAAGCTAATAAAACAAATGTTATTTATAATACATACACACATATTTTGGAAATACAAACATATTTAATTAAAAAAGTTACACATATATTGCTTTACTAGTGGAAATTAATATGTAGCATTAAAATATACACTGTACAGTTAGTTTTAAAACTAATTTTAAATTTAAATTTGGAATGGTTATTGTAACAAGATTAAATTAGTTCCCCGAGAATCAAATATACAGTATATTTTAAGCACACATTAATTATATATTTTAAAACATTTATTAATTTTTTTACATTCATTTACATTTCTATTTGATATTTCATATATATTCCATGTAGAGAATTAACTATATTTTATACTAAATACGTAATAAAGTAAAGTAAATAGGACTTTTTATTTAAAATAGACAGTGAATATAAAATACAATCATAATACAATTTAAAAGACTCATATTACCACTCTTATAATTAATTATGCATGAAATACTTTATATAAAGTTGATTAAATTTCTTATGTTAAATAACTGCATGAAAAGGTAATAATTCTTAAGTCTACAGAGGAAAAAATATTACAAAAGCGAGTCGAATAAAAATGAGTAAGAATTGTGAGACGTTCTGGGAAGACGGGTGATCAAAATTATGAGTTTTAAGTTCTTCTGCTTAATTTAACACTTAGGAATTCTTAAAAGAAAAATCTTTTTGTGTATGTTTCTCTCTGTCATTCATTTTCTCTCACCCACTTTCTCTCTGTCTAATCATGGTATGCCTCATCTCAAACAACATTCCACTAACCAGAAATCTCCCCTGTACCACTCTTTCCCCCCCACAAGAAAATAAAAACTTCTAGCCCACTCACCAACTCCTTGAAATTTAATATGAAGTAAAACAGCAGATGCGAATGATAGGATTAAAAACTTGGATGCAGGACTCTTTAATATAATCTTCAAAACTCGAGCAGACGATTTATCACCTTTCAGCCCAAAACCACCCAACCAATCCTCCAATGCACAGCATTTTACCATTAATTACTTTCCATAGGTAGATTGGGTAAATTAATCAAATTATGTATAATATGGGTGAGAACTTTAGCGAATCTTATTTTGTGTGTTAGAATGAGATGTAAAATTAAGATATTGGTAAACAAATCCTCTTTTTTTTTAAAATCTTTTTAGAGAACTTTGGAAACTTTATAATAGGGAATGTGTGGATTGGTGCACCTATAATGGCACATTATACAATATTTAGTGCTTTTTTTTGCTACATAAATATCACGTTCTCGTAAATTATACCATTAAAGTTTTCATGAAAACACCAATCAATGTTGCATGTTGCACACTTCACATGTAATAACAATTTATTTTGGCACTTAATGTGTAAATTATGATAGACCGACCAATTATATTCTACTCTCTTGCAGGGATACCCTAAGATCAGTAGATGGACATGCTACTATGATGTACCGACTGATCCAAGGTGTTGGACAACATTACATTTATTTGATAGATTCTTACACATACGCCAATATTTAGTGCTTAATTTGTACCCAAGGAACATCCCAACCCTTAAATTTATGCCTTTGTAATTTTCTTGAAAACACTTCAAAACTCTGGGTGCTACGTGCAGTACCAATAACAGCACAAATTATAAGACTTAAAACCATATTTACAGTTAATTTATTAGTTACACATGAATATGCACATCATAGCTATTTACGTTATAGTTTCCTGAAAATATTATAAATGTATCAGTTATTATAATTCCATGGAGTATTGCAAGCCTATTGCTTCCTGTATATATTATGTAGTCACATTTATTTCAAACTGGGGTCCCGGTTAGATTTTAGAGGGCACAAGGAAATGGGAATATATATATATATATATAAATATTGATGAGACATTTTTTGTGTATGTAAACTGGAGGTGCTTTTAATGGTCTTATTTAGATATTAAAACATAAATATATTTAAAAATATTGAACCTGACTTCATGTGTAAGGCAGGTTGCATAAATACAAAAAATAAAATATAAGGTTTACAATAGTTTATTTAATATATAAAAAAGACAAATATTTAGTTCACATTAAGAATGTTCGTCAGGTTTCATCAGTTTAAGCCAATAAACATATCAAGAACTGAATGAAGTCCAATTGATGCTTTGTATAGTGTTATATAACAGGCTAGTTACAAGATGGCCTTTTGAGAGGTCACATTTTGATAGAGCATTATGAGAAAATGATCGCTTCCTACTCCTAAATCTCTTGGTTATCAGCGTCAGGTAATTCAATAATATAACAAATAAATCAAGATAACTCGCTGACAACATTGGTAGCATATGATCAATAAGGGTGCTACCAATTTAGTGCAAAGCATACATATGAATAGATTGAGACTAAAGACCCTGGGATGTATTATGATTGTGCTCATAATTACGCTTGTTAACAAACACAGCTGAAGATTTCCTAGATACATAAAAGGTACATGGACTTGTTAACCATATCCTAGAACATTTTAGCCCCTTTAGTTTGGTTAACATACCGCGTGAACGTAAAGACCACAAAAGAGGTGCATACCAACTCCCATAAGTTAGGGATTAACAAGCTTCAATTAGGACATAGCAGTCACAATAATGGTTCGCCTTGACATCGTTTATGAACAAATGATATAATGAAGGTGTTCATAGTATGCCTATCCTTAGCAAGTACGGAGCTTAAGGAACCCATCTAGAGGGTATAACATACTAACAAATAAATTAAGTATAGAGCCCAAGCGTGGACATGCCAAGCCAAGAGCGTCAAATGGTGAACTCAATATCTTCGGGTATTAGAGGCCATCAAGAGGGCCGAAAAGACCTAATTAAATCATTAAAAACTGAGAAAATCAGCCAATTAGCTAGAAATGATTCCCCCAGCAACAATAGACAGGAGGTAGCCTCATTAGAAAACAATTACTTTCGAGCGATTAAGCTTAGTTTACAACTACTAGAAAAACATAATGTCGCTTAGCGCTCCTCAAAAAAATGTTTAAGCCGAAAATAATTACACATAATATTAGCAAACAATGTAGTCATTTAATAGAATTAGTAGTCTAAACAAATCAGCCAAAGCTGACCCATGATATAGCTAGAGACCAAACCATGTAACTGAGCACACACAATATATATATATATATATATATAAGCATATAATTTTATTATGCGCGATTGGTTCTAAAGGAACCAACGAGCCACAATTCATGGATAGGCACACCTAGCCATAAACCTAATCAAATCCTACCATGATTTTAATACATTATTCATATGTGGTTGAGACGATAAGCGTCCACTCAATCACATCAAGACGTAGTCTAGTACATAGCTAGCGAAAACCATTATACTTAGCACATTAGCTAACTGCGACGAAACAATAATCCCTGCGGGGATTCCATTCTTTTAATCTTAATAAATGGGCTATATGTCCACTCGAAGTACAGTGGCTGCATATAATATTGACGAGGACATCCATGGAGTGACGGGGTGCTAGTTGTAGCGAACCCATGTTCCTGGCCCATACGACGTCATAGAGCCTTGGCTCGCACTCTTTGCTATTAATCGATTACACGCTGAACGTAGCCAGATATATGACTGTCTGGTAGGTAGCTATGAATTGTTCCTTATTTTAGCTAGTACAGCATATTTAACATCTACTCTCCGACTCAGACCAAAATAGGAAGGGTTAATAAAAGAGTGTTCGACCTATGAAGTCTCAGATCTAGAGCTCTCGAAGGGGTATAGGTGCATGTGTGAAGTGCAGACATTTAAGAGGGGGGAAACTATATAGATTTTGTTTCAATAAAAAAAATATTGTGTTCTACCACTCAATTTAAGTTAAATGTAGCTCATTTAAAATGTCTCCGGAATGCAACCACTGCCTCAGCAAGGCCACGGGAAGTCCAAACTCCACTATAACCCATGACGAGTTGTTGTTTACATGAAGTGAGACAGAAACACATAACGTTGCGAGCTAACTGCCATTAGCTCGGCACAATATAAACATTTAAAAAAACATAATTTCCGTTGAATAACTATTATTTATATTGTGACACATTATGTAAAGGATAATAGATACATCATTGACCATTAATTCATTGTAGATTTCTTAATTAAATACACCTATAAGCGAGAGGTAAAGGAATATTATTTACTAGCTACCTACATATTTTGGTGTAGATAAATAAATGGTTTTTACCACAGCTCAATCAAAATATGTTTAAAACTGTATTTGTTTAACTTAAGTAAATATATAAGACATTATGTATACTTTACAAATACACAACACTGTTTTTGATTTTGTGCGATAGTCTAAATAACCTTTTATAAAAATTGATGCTATCATTATTTTTAATAAAATTCCTAACTGACCCCATGGCGTAGTGGTCAGTTCACCTTGCTTCGATCCTAGGGCTTTCCGGTTCAATTTATGGCTGGTACCTTGAAATTTTTCCCTTAAGGGGAGTGTGTACGCAACGGTCACCATGGTTTGTTAAGTTAGGCTTATGTTAGGTTAAGACTCTCCCCGGGTCTACAACTCCATAATAAATATCATCACATCCTCTCATTGCGGGCATGACGTGTAATAATAATAATAATAATAATAATAATAATATCTAGCACTGCGTCTTACTACCCGTTCGGGTTATACGCTGCATGACGTGTAGAATGGTGTACCCTGGACAACGCTCTGTGCTGAATAAGTGACTAATAGTCTATATATAAGGTGACCAAACCTGGATGTCAAGTTCATCCCGGTAATATGTGCCAACTGATTAGGAACCAATCTTGAGAGCTTTGAAGACTGTTGGCACAGGTTCTAATACCTATGCCTATATTAAGCTCCAAATTTGTCTCGCAAGATTATCATACAAGTATAATTTATGGTACAATAATTTTTGCAAGAACACCAGCAGACTTACGTTAAAATGAGCAAAATAATTTATAGAAAATGCACTCGCAATATCATGTGGTGGATGTGATAAGTCACATGTGTAAAACCACTCACTGTATACGTGGTTGAAATTATAGCCTTGACTTCCCCATCATGGTAATACAAATTATGGCAATGTGATATTCTTATAGCACCAATTTAGCGTTAAATATTAGTAAAAGTTTAAAAACTTGTACCATTATGGTTTGTTGGTGTATTCTCAAAAGCTATGGAGGCAAGAAATATAGGAGAGGGATATTAACTAGGCACAAATTTCGAACTGAATATAGTCATATTTATTATAATTGGTGCCATTATGGAGATGCCAGAAGCATCCATTATTGTATGGTGTTCATGGTAGCTATGTGAGCAAAAATTATTGAACCTGGCTCTTTCTTTGGTATAAATTATGCACTTTATATTGGCATAGGGTTTATAATTTTTGCCATTAGATTTACTATAGTAATAGCACCTGCCATTTTCTAGTGTTTTCCCGAAAACTATGGCAGTTATAATAAGAAGAGTGGGGAATTTTTGTTGTATATATTTAACATGAAGTATTAGAATGCCTATAAGAATGTGTGCCACTATGGGCATTATAGACAGCACCAACTTTATTTAGCACTTGCACAAATAATGGGAATGACCTATGATTATTGTGGAACGAATTAAGCATTAAATATTAGAATAGTACTATTCTTTATGTTTTCATGAAAACATTGTGGTGAAGAATTTCCACAAAATGTAGGCTTAGGTACCAGAATATCTATGGTTATTATAATGGATTTATTTCCGGACCCACCCTAATTTCACCAAAATAAACCTAATACGCTAAGGTTTCATTCGGTAAATAAATTCAGGCTTAGCCTTGACTGTTTTTATATGCACTCTTAGATGAATTTTGTGAGGTGGTTCCTTAAAATAACAACTTCAGCCCAACATATTACAGTGATATAAAATGTTTTAATATTATTTGTCTAAAAGTATCTAGTACATTAAATTTTAACCCTATTAATACTGTACAAATTAATATTAAAATATTAGGTCTTCGCTTATTAGCAACAGTTATACCTTTATCGGTGAGAATCTGGGTCAAGGCATCCACCTCTACGGTATGGTATGGTGTCACCACTAACGGAGAAAAGTGGGTTGAAGTCGCAGCCTGGTGAACTCAAGCATTTTACTAAATATGTTTCTACTCAACCTCCAACATAATGGGGAGGTTGAGGTTTAAATGTCAGAAGGATGTACTTAGAGTTGATTTACATATAGTGTTTTCCACCTTCCCTGCACGTTAATTTGGTTCCACTTATTTTAGATTATAACCTAACTTTCATTTCCTAATTCATAATTGTGAATAAATACGGATAGCATGAGTGAATAATAAGACGTTGTATTAAAAAAAAGGAGGGACAATCATGTATTTATGTATACTGTACTGTATTTACTCGTATTTAGAACATTAGTAGATAAGTTATTTACTTTCATTAATCCCTTCTCTCAATATAACGAGCCCGATACATTTTTATATTTTAGCTCATATTTTTCATGAGGCATATCTTTATTTTGGACTCACCATTTCTCAAAACCATTGAAATGACTGTCAATTTTTTTTTCCTCCAAAGAACAGAAAATTGCTGTTCTCAGTGACATTTTTCAATCGTTCCAGCTTAACAAAAAAGCAGCTATCAACCGAGGTCGTTAAGTCTGCCTCCACGTATTCCAGTAAAAATCCATATTGATGACTTAAAGAAGAAACTAATACCTATAACTGTAGCTAAGGAAGAGACCGGTGAAAATAAGAGGAGTTTTAAGAGAAAATGAGAGAAAATCATATTGAAAAAAAATAGAAAAAGGAATAAACTTTTAAAAAAAAAGGTAGAATAAAAATGAATCCACGCTCTGTGTCTGAGAATATTCATTTTGCATATCCTGCATTTTTCTCAGCGTTGAAGATGTATTTTTTTTTGTCTGGAACCCTCTCGCTGCCTCCCTTTCTCTCTAGCACCTTATCCTCTGCCCTCCACACCCACACTTCCAGTCTCGTGACAGCCTGATTTCATTACTTGACGTTCAAACCCACCGCGACAAACAAACTCATCTCATCCTTTATTCATTTCTCTTTGATGTCACCGCCATTGTGTTTCAATAGCTATATACAGGCCTACATTTTATTGTTTGTACATTATTACCTTGTGAGTAAAGACGTTTGTTTAAAAGATCGAGTAAAAACAAATATTATTTTTCGTTTTTTGAATCCTCTTTGGACTGGACTGTATTGGCGGTGATGGAGATGTCAAGTTTAAAATCTTCGATGAATGCATCGAGCGTGCTTTTCCGCATTCCACTATGTGGCTTTTCCCCCTTTTTTGTCTCCACACAAAAGGTATGTAAATATTAGGCGAGCCGAGATTCAATGTAAAATGCTTGCGGTTCACAACAAGCATCCACGAAACCAGCGCGCCACAAGTATACTCTGAAACGTCCGCGAGTTGATCAAGCCACGAGAAAACGACGTTTTTATCTCCATTTAGTTAAATATTTCCGTGATTGAACTACATATAGGACATGACTTATAATAAGAAAACCATATCTTTATTTCTGTGCAGTAATGCTATGCTAATTATGTCCAATATATTTTAAAAATCAACGAATCCAAGACGATGATGGCATACTCAATTGTATAAAAAAAACTGTTGGAAGTTCATCCCATAAGTTTAAGTAGTGATGGTAAGTATTTCTATCCATATCCATTAGTAATAAAATTGGGGTGTAAAATATAAGTGTTTGTTAAATCCACGTATGTTTAATGGATATAAATCTACAGCCTCCAATTAACGATGAAGTTCTCTGTGGCATAATGTATACGTAGAGGGGAGAAAACCAGATTTATAAGAAAAATTAAATACACTGTATGGCAATAGAAGCTTTATGTTAACAATTAATATTTAGAATGACCAACATTCTCCTCGAGACAAAGCTGGACTTAATGGTAAATTTAATGCCATGCAGACTTGATACATAACGGGCGTGAAACGATATCAAAAATATGTGACATTTTGACGTTAGTCGTTATGCATTTGTCAGCTCTAATTGTAATAATCTTGTTTCCAATATTATAAGTACAGTCCAACTTTAATAGTATAGGCCTCTCAGAAAATATTAATATGAAATTTATAACCAAAATTGACCTTTTAAAGGTATTGATAATATATACCAAGTGTGCCGTCTGAATTTGACGTATGGAATTGTGAAAGTAATTCTATTTATGTTTCTATAAGTCAGATAAGGTCCTTCCTAAGAAAAGTTAATTATTGTCCTGGTGAACTAGGTCGGGAAATACCACATGTCCCACATAAGTCCCCATTCTTTTTTCAGTATTTACAATATTTTTTAATATAATTACTGGGTGAATCTTATGTATAGGCCTTTAATTTTCATGGCGTAAACAAATTCGATATTAGTTTTAAAGAAATAACTATACAATTATTTGTTTCACATCTATGTTTAAAGTTTTGTGTTATAATAAACACATTAAGACCTAAATTAATGAACCTGGCCTATTTTAATTATAATTAGTATTGTAACTTAAAATACACTAAATATTCTAATAAAATATATGAAAACGCTAAAGGACGCTGACCCTTAATTCTAGCCATATAGATGATAATATAATGGTAATATTGGTGAGTGCGAGGTTTGAACAATATTTGGTGGGTATACTCCAAGGGATTACACTTAGGATAAAATATATAGTATATACATTTCCCTTGGATAGCTCTGACAGTGACACATTTATCTTTAAAATTCTATACTACTAGATGTGCTAGGGGACGCTTTCTGGACTATGCTATATTAATTTTTTTAATAATGACACTACCTACAACAATGATACGAACTAAATCTGACCAAGAGTGGAGAAAATACATGTAAATAATATTATCACTGAATGAGTTGCCCGAGGTGAAACTACAATAATAAAAAAACACAAGGATTGCACCATTATGTTAGCTATAATAATAATAATAATAATAATAATAATAATAATAATAATATATTATTATAATTATAGTATAATAAATAATATAATACAAATAATATTAATAATTATTATTATTTTTATTAATAATATAATAATATTATAATTATTATTTTTAATATTATAATATTATAATAATTATTATCAATATTTTAATTATTATTAATATTATAATAATATAATAATAATTATATTTTATAATATTATAATAATTATATTAATATAATAATAATACTATTATTATTAATATTATTTGTATTATATTACTTATTATATTTATTTATTATATTATTATATTAGGTAGGTTTGTGACGTGGAAATGTTGACATAATAATAATAATAATTATATTATTATTATGTCAATGTTTCCACATCTCAATCCTAACTATTGAAATATGAGTAAATACATTGATAAGATTACAAATGAGAAAATAAATAATATTATAAATATATATCCTTGATTTATATATTATATACATAAGATAGCAGAATTAAATAAAAGCTATGATTTATCATTTTTACATGGTATTTGGGTCAAAAGATAAATATTGTTTTATTAGTGTAAAATAATTTACATAACCTATTAGGTAGGGTAAGCTTTTTTTAATTAAAATATGGATTTTCTGGAGAGTAATAAAAATATAATTAATTTAGAAGATGTTCCATCTAAGAGTGTTTTTTTGTTTCTGATGTTGGATTATGGTGATAGATTTATATAAAAATATTAACGAATCCGACATCACCATGAAAAAAAATAAGTTCCAACCTTGATAATCCCTTCAAAGATTTTGGTCAAGGAATAGTTTCTTCTTTCGAATCGAAATATTGAATTTCAGGCAATAAAAATTCTGATTAGGTACTAGGATTTTATCTCACTTTAGATATATTTTAAATTCAATTTGCAATAAGAGGTATACAGTTATTAATATTTTAGCGAGGACCAACACAAATTTCGCCCTGAAATTTTCAAATCCTAAGAAAAAAACCTAATTTTATCCGAACAATGTTCCAAGTTTATACTCTTCTAAAACAGAGTTTATGTAAAAAAAAATCTCCAAGTTCAATTAGAGTATTAATACAGAATAACAAAGAAAAAAGTTTAGCCATGAATTAAGGATATTATCACATAGCTTTTAGCTAAATAATATATATGTTGAAAAGATTTAGAAATAACTATGAAAAATGTTCAAGAGAGAGCTAAAATTTTCACATCCATTCGTCAAAATGGAAACTCTCACTAGCTTAGTAGTAAATACATTTTATTTTTCCAAGATCCTCTATGAAGGGATTCTCTCTGTGATTGGTAGCAGTTCTGTCCAAATCAATGTCTTCCGTGTGGAATCACAATGAACAAATTAATATCTCAATTCCTCTATTCTCATTCTAAACGAGTATCGCTCTTCACTTTTCATCAGCTGATTATGTCTTGAGTTGCTATGAACGACAACCAAAATGAAAAAAATATTTCAACAGACAACCTTAAGGGATAATTAATATGTTTAATAAAGAGGTAGGTGTTCACCCATTTTTCTAAATTCGTTATTATTTTTTTAAGCAGTACTGAACGATTTTCCCTCCGAATTCTTGTGAATTGACTTAATGTGTATTTGACATTAACATGTCATGAACAAACTTCTAAACACATTTTTATTCACACACACACACACACAAACCGATTTTTTAAATACTTTTCAAAAATATAAAAAGAAATGTAAAATTATATTAGTATGGTAAATAACACTAGAATATATTAACTGTAAATACAATTGTTTTATTTAATATTTTCAATTGTATAACTGATTAACTAGGATTTAGTATACGTTGTAAAAACACCACAATAAAAAGCACCTAACTTTAAACCATCCAAACTTAAAATGAGAAATATTAATAAAGGGTAAATGTGAATTAACTATAAACTAATATTAGATAAGATTTTTCTCTACTAATAGCTTATCTATGGGTACGACGCAAAATGTAGATATTATAGGCAATGAGCAAGTAAATATGATTACTGAAAATGAAGATTTCTTTGGATTGCTCATCATCTTACTATAAATATAACTACAATTGCTAAAATTTCAAACAAATATTTTGTGCATTATAATTACCTTGGTGACATTTTTCATGCGAAAATATATTAATTACGGTTATATATCTTAGTAAATCTGTTGGAACACTGTTTAACAACCAAATTAAGTTCCTGATAGCGCCAACAAAGGTATGTATTACTATCTTGTCTTCATGCGAATGACATGGCTCTAGTAGCAGAGTGGTGGTGAGGACGTCTATGAAGTTGTAACCCCC
>CABFVX010002068.1:11706-49679 GCA_902151425.1 Timema shepardi | reverse complement strand
CCCCCCCCCCCCCCGTCCCACACACTTTTAAAAATTCAAGTTTTTATGATTGCCATCGTTTATTTCTCGTTTTTTCCGGATTATTCCGCAAAAAGTTTCGTTTGTTCCGTTTTAATAGGCCCACAAATGATATGTTTACTTTTGGAGGGCTAACTTCACCGTAGCCCCCCCCTCCCCAATTTGAAAATTGGATTTTTTAATTGTCATGATCGTTTTTTCCTCGTTTGTTACGGATTGTTCCACAACAAGTTTCGTTAGTCACGAATTCGGTCTTACACAAATGGGACGTGAGCCTGTGACCCGCTATAATTATCAGAATGCACGAGTTTAATTATTGTTAAAGGACATTCATAGCATAGTTATTTTTTTTGTTTCAATTCGTAAAGCATGTGTTTGATTTAGTCGTATGCATTAATTTCAATATAATATTTAAATAATCGTTTAAAAAAAATTATAGTCATTTTTTAGAAGTTTATGGATTTTACCTACTTTACTCAACTTGTTTGATCACTTTTTTGATAATCTAAGTCTGGATCCCATTTATAAACCTTGATTGATTTGAATAAATAATTTTCATTTTCAAGGAGTTTCCTTCTTTGTAAGTGATGGAAATGATATAGATGACATTTCCTGCCAACCGCTTCTATGTGACCAAGGCTACTACTTACTACATACAACATAACTGTAATAGTAGCAAACAAAAGGGGTGTGTGGTGTCAACGCTTCATGAGAACCTAATTCCGAGCTCACTGGAGGAGGGGGTAAGGGGCACAGGGAAGATCTGACTAAGTTAATTGTCAGTGATTTGACAACCACCCAAGTAGACGAAGCCAATATTTTAAAGCTTAAAAATGCAAAGTGAGGTTTATAAAAATACTATTTATGTCTTACTAGAAGTTGTGTGACATGCAAGGTTGTAGACCAGAGTCTCTCCACTTGGTATTTCTGACTTGCTTGGCATCTTTATTGCTGTATTGTTCATAGGGAGGGTATTACATACAATATTGTCAATACTATAGACCTAGAGTCTAGACACAGAGGGTGGCACCTACCTAAGGCACTGTGCGCAATACCCACCACAGTTAAATCATTATAATTTGAGTAATTTAAAAGCACAAACGCTTAGCTTCGGGCCCATATGAGCACAAACGTAGCACAAGGGACTGTAGGAATTTCAACTTATTTGGAGAAAGTGGCGGGCCAACTTGATGTATACGTGTCACACACACAAAAGGCCATTCATCATCACTAGTGACATTGGTTTATTTAGCGTTTGTCAGAGATCTAAGAACAAACAAATGAAAATACGATGGACAATAATCTGGAACAAACTAAAGAAAATTATTAAATTACAAATTCAAATATTGTTATTTAACTAAATAAGGTGGGAGATGAGAGCTAGGCATAATGATAAATATATATTAATTTTAAAGCCATTAACAAAAAATAAAAACATTTTTCTAAAATCAATTTATAAAACAAAATAAAGATAAACATGTTTAGGAACATTCGAACAAAATTAACAACAAACTTAAAAAAAATGTTCAAGTTTTGAAATAATAAAGGCTCGACTTTATTATTTCAAAACTACTCCTACTAACAAAATTATTTGAGGCTTTGTAAAAGGAATAAAAGCAGAACCCTAAACAAAATCCAAAATGAGCCAAGAACAAATGATTAATTGTGAGGTGTGTGTGTGTGAGCGAGTGAGGGAGGGGGGTTGTGGAGAAGGGATGAAGTTGCCATAAGGATGCCAAACCACACGTCTATTGTAAATAAGTCATGTTTTGTCCTACCAAAACCAAAAGTTCTTATTTTTTCAGGGGAACCATCCTGAGAAAACGAATAACAAACGATTGGAATAATAAAAACGTGAATTTTTAAAAGTAGGGGGGCTACCGTGAAGTTGGCCCCTCATGAGTAAACAAAGCGCCACAAGTTCACATCCCATTTGTGCAAGAACCAATGTGGAACAAACGAAGAGCAAATGATTGCAATCATAAAAACTTGAAGACTTAAAAGTGTGTGTGTGCGGTGGGGGGGCAACTTCATGGACGTGTAGTGAAGGCAACTAACTGGTAGAGAGAAGTCTCCAGACACACCTGACGTAGTTGGAGGGGTGGCTGACCACCTTAAGGACACTTATTGACATGGAGAAGAGCACAGCAGTGCTCTTCACATAGATGAAAGTACAGGGTGCCCCACCCCCTTCCAGATGTTATGTGGAAAGATCAGATGGCTGAAAAGTGCTTAGCACCTGGGACATACATTGGACACCAAGGTGATCGGGAGACAGCGCATTGAGATACTGATAAAGACGAGGCTAAAGGCTGGAGTGTCTTGGCCCACTGCTTAATAGGCGTAGCGATCTGTCAACGATGAACGGTCTGACACTGTACAAGCAGTTACTCAGACCAATCCTTGACTATGCATGTCCCGTTTGTACACGTATATAAAGAGGATACATACATTCCAGAACACGTGTTTCAGGATCATTGTGGACGCACCCTGGTAGGTTTGCAATGTGACTCCACCCAGGATCAGAAGATGCCTACCATCCAGGACCAATCCCAGAACCTGGAATATCTCCTTTAATACAGGCTCCCCGGTGCCACCAATAGTCTTATCCAGGGGCTTGGGAACTACGCCATAGACCCTGGAGGGTGCCACCAACGTCTCCAAGCTCTGTTCGGCTAAGCGAGATATGTAGGCTAAGCCGGTGGTCAGCGGGATGCTCTCACACGGCACCCCCCTCCCCCTATTGAGTTCTGATTCCACACTTTGCTCCAAAAACCCTTATTCAGTTTGCCAATAGACACTGTCCCCCATTAAGAATAATATTACTTTTCTTTTGTTTCAGAACCTTCGCGAAATGCGACACAGCCCGTTAGAGTGAATTCCCGAAAACCCCACGGTTTAACCAATTGGTCGGAAAGTGTTAGAATTTAGTATCGTGGTCCCCTTCATGGAGCATTAAAGCATGCCCTACGAATTTTGACTTGTACTATCTTGTTGTTGAATTGCAGACCTACTAGGCGCTCCATGAACCACATTTTAACGTTTATCCTTTGTTATTATGATACCACGTTGGAGTTACAGGGAACAGGATTCTAGCTAAATAGTTCTACCATGTATTTTACACCTGCTTCTTAATCTGTTAGTGCCAAATATATATATATAGCAAAGTTCTGAAAAAAATATTGAAATAAGGTAATTATGTTTTGTTATTTCATGTAAATTTAAAAAGTACTTAAGTTACTTTCAATAATTGTAGCCTTTGTCTAAAGTGGTGATTTGAACGACCAACAATACAAATAAAAAAATATGTAAGCTTTCCAAGCTCAAGTGAAATCAAATTAAAATATTTTTTAAATAAATAATTAGATAGTTTGACTTACATTAACATTGGATGTATGAAAGTACACGAATTAGCAGCCGGGTGGCCTAATACGTTACTCTCGCAGTTGACTAGTGTGTCGATCACGGGGAGATCGAAGACTAATCTTGGTCAGGTGTACTGACGGTAGTTTTTACAAAATGATTTTACACTATCCCGTCGAAAAATTGTGGGTACACTTATTATAAATATAGCATTTATCATCCATAAAATCCTTAACATAATTATTACATAAGCATATAACCCGAATGTGTATTAATACGCACAACTAAAAAAAATGAATTTAGGAAAATAATCGATATAATTTACATATAAGAGGTTTTATCCAAATCTCTGCAAATTTTTACCAAGTATTTATATATAAATATTTTAAACTACTCTACTAATTTTTTTAAAAAATACTCCTGTTTTAATACATAAACTTTGTGGTATTTAAAAAAAAGTGTATTAAATAAATTATACTTTTCTGTGTCTAGTATCAGTGTCTTCTGAATCTTGTTTACATAACAAGATTTATAAAAAATTTGCTATTTGTTTGGCACCACTCCTAGGATGTAGGAGGAAATAATACTCATCAAAATAAAAAAAACATTTACCTCGACTAATTCAGAAAGTGCCATGACGACTCTCAATAATTGAGACCACTGAGGAAACTTAAATATAAAACCTGAATAATTTAAAAATAAAAAGATGAATTGTTGCAATAAAATGTAGTAACTTAAACTACAATAAAAATTGTATATAAATAACAATTATTGGTAATTTTGTGCGTTTATTATTGTTTCCTTTCTTACCACTTCCCAAGCCTACCTATGTAATTCCAGACAGTTATAATTCTAATTTGACAAAATAAAATAGTATTGTTGTTGAAATTAAAAATATGAAGAGAAACAAAAAAATAATCAATATTTAGACATAAAATAAAATGTTAATTAATTCTCTGAAAGTTCTTAAAAGAATTCTGATTTTTGATGGAAGTAAAAAAAAAAATTCAAATCAAAGTTGAAGAGTTGGCTTGACCTCACCAATGAATTAGTCCATGCTGAACCAACACCAGTCTCAGACATTTGTTTCACTTTATTAATGTTAACTCGTCCACAATTCTTAAAAAAATAAACAGTCTAACTCTTGCACATCTACTTAGCTTTCCATTTGCTACTCGCACTTTAATTTACAACCATTAATTAATTTTAAAATAAATTAAATTAAGAGCTTCCTAGATTTAACTCCATGCTAGACCAACACCGAGAAAGAAGACCTAGTCTCCTACCGAAAGTCTTCCAAAATAAAATTTAAAAATGTTCTATTTTTACTTCCAAGTCCAAAGAGAAAACTAATATATTAAAACAAAATATAAAATATTGGCTATGGACTAGGGATAAAAATTAAATAAAATGCAGGTTTAATATAAATATTGAACTGTATGCCAATGAATGTGAACAATGTTTTCTTAAAGAATTAAATGTTTATTTCCATCTGTCAGAATTTAAAAGTGCGCTAGTTTGTAGTTATTTATATCTTTCCTCTTTTGCTTCTTTTACAATCACGAGATCCGCCAATCACTTGTTTCATAGATCTGCGCATGCGTTAAAATAAATCATAACCGACATAAATAAAAGAAGTCAACAAACTTCTTAGAAGAATAATTAATATGTTTAATAAAGGTAAGTGTTCTTCCTTGCATCAAAATTCCTTAGTTAAATTATTTAAAACAATGTTATACGTTGTTCCTTCCATCCATTAATTTTATTAAATTGATGTAAATAGTATTATTTGTCAGGCCGGCAACCAGAGTGTTAAGTGGCGGCCGAACTTTGAAGTACTTAATTTAAACGAAACTGCAAAAAGGCCCACTTTGGTGGTCTTATTGTCATAAAGGTTTCACATTTTTAATTAAATCAAATGCCGATGACGGAGAAATCTGGATTCGAATTCCTGTCTGGTGTACTGAGGGTGTTTTTATAAATGGATCTTACCTCTCCTTTCACGCAAATCTGGGTACATTACATATGGATTTAGCCGTCCTCATCCCTGATACATTAATGCAATTAGTTTATATGCGTACATCCTTAACTGGTAGTGAAACATGGTGCCAAAAACAAAATAATCGAAAGGACGTGTTTTGTATTCTATATTTTCTAGCTCATCAAGGTTTAACTATGGATTCAATCTGTTTTAGTTTAAACATACATCTGTCTAAAATAATAATTAAATTGACAGGTGTAAATGAAAATGTTATTCTGGCTGTAAATTTTTATCCAAGAGAAAAAACACTGAATACTAGGAAATTTGTCTCAAAATCAAAACTCCACCCGAGAGAGTTTAATTACACAGTCGTATTATCTTGTAAAAACAATAAATTGTTAAAATAAAAAGCTTTTTTTTTGAAAAGACTTGATCATCGAATACGTATTCAAACAATTGCTAGGTTTTTTTTTAGCAAAATATACAGTGCATGAGACATGTACTGGAAACAAATACAAATAACCAACTTTATCATAAAATAACATGTGCGTCACTGCCTCACTCACCACTCCTAGAACATCCGGTAGATATTCGATTACAAAACACTTCACCACCAAACCAAACCAGATTACGCTGAAGCCTTGGTTAGCGTGCCCATCGATCCAGGTCACAGTTGTTTAATTTACGTTGAATTTTTCTAAGTTGTTTGTTTTAAATCCGAGAAACTTAGGCTTGAATCTCAATTGGGTTTTAAATATAGTTTTCATATTGTAAGAAATAAAATGATGTACGTAAACGGGTAGATAGTAATTAGTTGACGTTAAGGTACCAGAAGCTATAGTAATAAGCCAACTCATATTAAAAGCATGTACAAGAAATAATACTTTAAAAATGCATACATAGTAAAAAAAAACACACCTGAAAGTCAAGGTGCTAAAGCCAGGTAGTATGTTGAATGTTGAGTGCACCGGTGACACGGCCTTAGCATTCACGTCACGTGTGGAAGTTGTGCTTGAAAGCCTTGTCACGTGTCCTCTAACTCGCTACACGTTGGTTGAGTTAGTCTTTAGTAGAAGGGGAGGAATGTCTTTGGTTAAACGAGAAAACCTTATAATACAAGGTATGTGTCGTTATTGTTATCACTTTCCTTTACCAAAAGTAAAATTATTTGCGCTTAACAAACGGCCCAGTTTTAGTTAGTAAAGTTTATGTAACGAATTATTATACCATTTTAATTTTATAAGATCTAGTAACGTAACCAAATGGTTAGGGAGGCTTAAAAGATTTTGGGGAGCTTATTTTGAGTAACAATTTAAAATAGTATTTATTAGGATATGTTCATAGGCTCGTATTCCTATTTATAGTAGGATTTATTCAGGAAGGATAGTATCTGACAGCGACACAAAAGCTAACAAGACTGATTTTATTTATTCATACTTAAAGTAATGTAACCTACACTTGTCCATCGTTGATGGATAGTAACAATATCTCAAAAATTTTACAATTAATATAGTAAAATGTTATTTATAACTACCAAAAAATTAGATTTCTATTTTTAAAACATTCTTCGTACCAGTAGGCCTATTTGAATATAGAAAATGAAATATTAGGTATTTAGTTTTGTTATTCTGTGCTAAGTTAGTCTGTTAATTACAGCAATGAAATATTATGTTTAGAAAATGAGATAATCACTAAGACTTATGTTTAGAAAATTCACTACATCACCTTATTCATATTTAAATCAGCATCGAAAGATGAAAGTGGCAACACTAAGCCAGTAGCTAAGATTTTTTTTTTTACAAATGAAGATTGGAATTTAACATATAAACAGAAAAAGATCTAGTCAATGTTATAAATACCACCAGTCCTGCTATGTATAAATTTAGTAATGTATTAATTGAACCTTTTATAAAAATATAACACATTTTGTTTCTGCCAAAGGAGATTACAGCTGAATATTTCAATGCTGATATTTTGTGGGTATGGATCATATTTATCAAATGTGACAGCTACAGATCACATATATTGAACTAAGCATATGTGCAATTATTTCTAATAATTTTTTAGCTGTTGGATAAGGCCCATCCTACGAGGTCTTTAATTTATTCCTAATGGAGCTTGCTTGACAAGCTACCAATCCGTTTTCATCACTGTTATAAATATATCACTATTAGTGGTCACATGCATGGAGTTGAACAAAAATATGAATCGGTTCCTGTTATTGTCCCAATTCTCTTATAAAGCATTCAAAGGTTCAGGTACTCGTTCAATTTGGATAAAAATAAAAGCTTCTGTTCTTTTTGGGTTTTGAATAAGTTCCAGTTCTGATTATTTCAAATGGTCTATAGCTTGAAAAAAAAAGTCCCGAGGGAAGGAAAAACCGGGTATTTCAATATAAAATTATGTTAAAAAAAGGGCATGAAATTAAAAAATATATATATAACCTTTAAGAACAAATAAGAACCTTTATGAAACTATATATATATATATATATGGGTTCCAATTCCAATAATTTTGGTTTCTATCATTTTATATCTATGGTTCCTGTTCCGTTTCTGTTTTCTTAGACTATTATTATTATTATTAGCACCACGTCTTACTACCCATTCGGGTTATACGTCACTTACGCTAATGTGTAATGGTAGGGTGATAGTGAGATGAAATGAAGGACCTACAGTTTAACGTGGAATCCGAACCACGGTGGAGCCATGGCATTCCTCACATACACAAGATGTCTTGTCAGAGGTGAAGGAAGGGTTAGGTAATCAGATAAATCTGTGCCGGGACCGAGGATTGAATCCCGGCCACCAGCATAGAAGTCTGACACCTTACCCCTTAGACCACCAGGTCACCGATTTCTTAGAAATAACTGTTAATTTATGTTATCTGCTCTTGTTCTGTTTCCGGTTTTGATCCCTGGCCACATTGCGTAAAGCGAGCTTGATTCACACGTTCACCTAAATTAGAAATCAGAATCTTGATAATTTTTTTTATAGCTTTACTCTTTTGTTAATATTTTCAAAAAATCTATTTTTTTTACTTATATACAAGTTGATAATGTTATATAAAAGGAAGATCACAATTCACATACAATAAATAAGGTAAAACCATTTGGTCACACCTTCATTAAATAATATGACCATAATTTAAAAAATTATATGTTATTTTTAATCAGTCAATTTTTAAACTTAACAATGACTGTTATTAATCTTGTTATTTTTCCTTCACATTATCAAAATTTGATAATGAATATAACATGTTTGTTGTAAAGTATTTATTAGCGTTTGTGTATACAATTTCTCCTTGGTTTTTTCCTCATAAGACCAAATCTCTTTCTCATTACTTTGTTTTCAAAAACACTCATATTATTATTTTCAGAGTACGCTTCATATTTTTAAATAAAAAAGGTATCAATAAATATGTTTTTTAATCTCAGTTAGAATTTAAAGACAGGTAACGAGACAATAACAGATTACAAATTGAATAATTACTGCACTAATTAAATTTATGCACACTATTTTTGTATTCCTCCTAATTTTGGGTATATTAGGTTGCAGGAGAGGAATTGAATATAGGTGTTTCAGAATAAGGTTGCATGACGTGTTTATGTTCTGGTGGCCACACACTTTTAAGTTTTAGGCTACGTAAAACCAGAAAGCTAGTTAGATTATTTCCAACCTGGTGTTAAAGTTGGGGCTTAGCATGAGTGTAATGTCCATGCATCATCAGTGGTTGGTGGGATTTGAGTCAACCAAACACATATTTTAAATGGGCTTACAGTCATTAATAAACTTAGATATCTTACTTCATCTTTTATAAGTCAATTCAATAAAATTGAAATTAATCAATGTCTTATATATTGTCACCTATTCCAGAGAGCCCTGTCAATAAATCTTCCACTTTAGGTTTCTAGGTTGAGTGCATACTTTTATTAAAATGAGTTAATGCACGGGAAGTGAGTGATATATCGCACTCTCCCGACAAGATCACGAGGTGTTATTGAATTTTCATAAATATGTTAATTACGTTCACGCTATCTATGATTTTATAAATATTTTACAGATCACACCTCTAAACATTTCTATAAGGCTTTAAGCTTATATTTACAAGAATAATATTGTAGTATTTATTATCTAAAATGTATTTTTACACAGGAGGTTGGTGTTAATGCCTAATAATTGATGTTATGAAATACTCTTATGATTTTCTGTTTTTTTTATAGCCTTTTAGACTAAGTATACTTAATTTTAAAATGGTTAAATTATAGTGGACATTCCACTTTACTTCCTTTTTTCTTTTACAAACTGCAATGACTTTAATAAATCCATTTTCAATCGTTGATTTAACGTCTCTATATCAAATGAGATCGATAAAGACTAAACACTCTTCTATATTTTCCATTTTATCTACTAAAAATATAAAAAAATTATGTGTAAAATAAAGTTCAAACCGCAATTAAGCCTACTAAAATTCAATAAGTATTTTGAATGACAATAACTTATAGGGCCTTTCTATTAAATTAATACAAACTAATTTTACTTTCTTACAACATAAATTTAACGATCCCACATGTGCTAAATTAATGTTCATTCAAATTTTATATTGAGAACCCAAGTTGAAACTTTTATAATTTTACTATATCTATATAATAGGTTGATTCATAAGTTTAATCAGCGTGTTGTTTGGTTTATTTGTTTTGTATGAATATAAAATTAGTATAATATAAAAATTTAGTATGTATTTATGTTAATCTTGTTTATTATACAACATATTTAATATTTGACTGCTTATAACAGATTTGTGATGGTATAGCAATCGTTGAACATTTCACAAACACACAAGAAAGTCATTACTGATATTTTACATTAATTTTTAAATTAGAATATATTCAAACACCCGTTTTCTCTAGAAATAAAATTTCACAAAAAATAAAGCTGAAGCAATGTTTAAAAGGTAAGAAATGCCTAGCTAAGCTTACCAAGACGGTTGGCAACCAAGAATAACTCCCAGTGTGGCCTTTTTGTTTCCTGTCATTCTTTCCTTCCTCCTTTTTATTACAAAGTGGGAAGTACATCTTTTAAGAACAAAGGAAAAAACTAGTTGAGTTCAAGAGCGGTGGCTGTATTTGTTTTGTAAAGTTACCGAGTTTAAATTTACTTACATCAAAGAAGAAGAATATAATTTACTGGACTATATAATATTGAGAAACTATTTTATTATCAAATACACCTATCATTTATTTTGAATTCAAATAATTGAAAGGCCTATGTTATAATTTTTTTCAATATATCGATGGCACTCTTGTTTCTAATGCAGGTTATTAGCTATATTTAATACGTTAGCGTACTATTTATATTAATACCTTCAATATTATCAATTATTTATGACTTTATAACATGGATAGCTATTATAAGTATTATATTTGAAAATTATTCATAACCCAATCATTGGATGACATAAACACACAGGCATATATTCACGAGCAATCATAAATAGGTTAAATATTTATATTGTATATTTCTCTTCAAGCTAGACTAACCATTTTGAATGTGTAGCAAATATTTAAATGCAATAGGGTTTAAAACTAAAGGTGAACATTTTCTAAGATTTCAATGGGAATATAAATATTACTAGGTATTATTACTAATTTCTAAACATTATTTTGTTTAAAAGAAGCATTTTTATTACTTAACTCTATGAAAGGTGAGATAATGAGCTTTGGTGTTAGAATAACATCACATTTTATCACCGTTAATAAGGAGTATGGGGTCCTAATCATGGTCGTTTACACCAGGATAATTTTTTTGTTCGTGATGTACGATCAATATTACATTTAATATTAACAACTATGCTGATGAAACTCATCTGCATACAGTATTTCTTACAACAATCCCTTGGATTAAACTATTGTAGATGTAACGTCATAAATAAAATATGTAAGTATGTGTAAATATGAACATTTTGAGTTTAAATAAGAACATACCCACGTTGTCAGCTGATATGGAGAGATTGGGGCTTGGATCCCAGCAGCGACGTCCTGAATTGTTTTCCAATCACCCCCCAGGCAATTGCGAGTACATATCCTCTAAATTCAAACCTCTTCAACCCCAACCCATGGAGGTAATTAGTACATAAACGCACAACCTGAATGAGTTGTAAGACGCAGTACTGAAAACAACAAGAACAACATGACCGGTGGTCGTGGTTCGTTCACACACCACAGGGTTAGCTGTGAGTTCTTTTTATGGTATTGTGGTGCGCTTTCAATAAAATGTGATTAAAAACACACGCAAAATAATTTAGACTTTGATTACGAAAGAAACAAAAGAAAAGAGTAAACTACCAAAAAAGGAATTTTGGCCAAACAGTCACAAAATGTGATAAATGAATATGTAAATGAAAACAAATAAAATATAATATATTAAAATAAGTACAGGATTAATTGTTAAAAATTCAGAATAAATACCTGATCACTCTGATCCCTTACGTGGTAGGCAAGAAATATTTCAAATAGTTTAAAAAAACTATATAATTACTCCATCCTCACAAACTTTCTCCATACATACTTACTGTCATGGCTTGTAGTCAAATTCACTCAAAGATGACGTAAGCTTATGAAATCTTTACTGTCAATTGTTTTACATCAGCAGTAGTAAACATGCATCAAGTCATGCTTAAAAAAAGATTGTTTTATTAGTAGTATAATTCAATTTTTGGTAAAGTTGACAGCTGTGTCAATTTAGCATGAAAAAACATGGATACATATGTTGCAATATAACAATAATATAGGCATTATAATTTTAAATTAATGATAAAGTTTGGTAATATTAATAACAAATTATAATATATTTTGATGACAGTATAATACAATAATTTAAGTTATAACAAACATCAAAAAAGTTTTCAACATATTAAAGAATTAAAAATTATGAACTCTCAAACAACTTGGAACACTCAACCACACCATCTTCTAGCTCTTACCTGATGCTGATGCCGATGCAGCATAAAAACATGTATAAGCTCAATATGTTGCAGGGATTGCAGCAATCAAAGTAACATATACTCCATTGACGTTAGGAATTACTCTCTAAAAGGTCTTTTTTCCTACCAATCCTACTATATAATAGATTTCTGCTAGGAAAAAAGGCCTTTCAGAGAACAATTTCTACCGTGAACAGACTTTAGGACTACAGTTAAGAAATGGATTCAATTTATACATTAACCTATTTCATTTCTTTATAAAAATCTTTCTTTTTAAATAACTTTGGTTTATTTTCAATTCAACATAAGACAGTATATACATTTTTGGATCATCTTGTCATATCACTGTTTGAAAGTAGTTTGACTCAAAAGTTCAGAACTTTTAATCTTTTAATATGTTTAAAACTTTTTAGATATTTGTTAAAACTTAGATTATTGTATTATACTGTCATCAAAAGATATTATAATTTGTTATTAATATTACCAAACTTTTTCATTAACTTAAAATTATAATGCCTATATTATTGTTATATTGCAACATATGTATCCATGTTTTTTCATTAATTCAAATTATAATACCTATATTATTTTTATATTGCATCATATATTACATGCTTTTTTATGCTAAGTTGACACAATTTTCAACTTTATCAAAAATTGAATTCTACTACTAATAATTTAAATCGTTCGTTATTAACTATTAAAATGTTTTTCAAAAATATATTATTTTGCCAACTATCAAAGCTCAGTGTATTGACGTAAACATTAAATCAGGGGTAAAAACCGGTCTTTTGGTTATATATAACAGTTAGTTAAGATCTTTTCAAGAAGGGGACCGGGAAGGACACCAATTGTGTTAAGGGTCTAACTTCAAAGTGATTAAAATAACCAACTGCCGAGTTACAGTAACTTTGAGGTAAGTGTCCAACAGCTTGAATCCCTGTTCAGTACAGAGGTGGGAGTCCCACAAACTATCTTGAAGATCTGAATAATATAACAACCACACATAGTCCTAGCAGCCGAATATTCTAGACTTATCAAAGCTATAAGCTATAGCAATGAGTATTGGTCAAGGCGCAGAACTGCTTAAAAGTGACAGTGACCGAACGATAACCCTTTTTCAAACTCTTTAGATAGTTCTAAATCTGACTTTTCACTAATACACTCGTTTAGTAACCAACCTATTTCAATAAATAGGATCAAAAAGAACTTCAGAAATATTTTCCCCAGCCTAGCACATCCCACTAAGCCATCCTGACTAGTAGCTCCAGATAGTGGGGGATTTTAAATTGTTGTGACCTTAGGAAAAATGATAATGTGCACTCCGCTACACCCAACATTATTTTTTTTTGTAAAAGGCTTTAGAAAGTTTCAGAGGAAAGAGATGTTGGAGGGGGTAGGGATGAGGGTGGAAGTTGATATTCGAGACATGATTTCTATGGAATATAATCAGATATGTGTGCATGCCTTACAATAGCTTGAGTTAACATTTTGAGGAAGGGTAGATTTACATTCGTTGCAAAGCGATTGCAAATTACAGTTGTTTAAAAATAAAGATTGTCGTTCTACCTTTAACTTGGAACTATTTTTATAATGTTAGTCGATAAATTTTAAACGTAATTATTAAAAACTCAGTTCTATAATACAAATAATAATAATATCATTCAAAATATACCACCTCCTAAAGTAACCGCCTATACGCTGTGCCTATATTCCATTCACGGTAGGAATTACTCGCGGAAAGATCTTTTTTTCTACCAATATCCTACTATATGGTAGATTTATGGTAGGGAAAAAGGCCTTTCAGAAGTCAATTCCTACCGTGAATGGAATATAGTGGGCCTATAGCGTTAATCGGCTTCTGAGCCACCAGGTTTAGGAGAGTAGTGACAGAAATACTCGCATACTCCCTTCGCCTTTACCACCACCAAACACAGAGATGTACATGTTATTTTATTATTAAATATCTTAATGTTTCTATTTTTGCATATTCATCTACAACATCTAGCCATGTCTTAAATTGCTTAAACCTACCGTTTGACATTCGTCTAAAACATTAACCACGTTTTATATGGTCTACCGGTACCTCTTTATTCAACCACTCTACCTTCATAATTATATTTGCCTCGTCAATCAATCAACACCCATTCTTTAAACATGGCCAAATTTACGCAAGACCAAGACTTCTGGTTCATTCAAACTCTTCTGGTACTAAACCACACTTCAAATCGCAAAACTCGTCCACAGTTTTTTCGCGCAGCCTCTAAGTTAAAGCTTTTTCAAAAACATTGCCTAGAATACCCAACCAACTATTTTTCCCTTTAATTAAGATATTTTCTATTACTACCTTTGCCTTGGTACAAATGAACAGCGACTGCATTCATCCAGTCACTAGGAACATTTGAAATGCCAGAACACACATTGAAAAACTCACACAATATGATAAGTAGTACTATGCTCCTACACTTAAGAACTCCACTTGTGATACAATTTTCGTTAACATTTTTACCATTCTTGAATATTTCCACAACTTTTAACATCTTAGCCTCGTTAATTCCCTCACTAGTAATATAATAAAATGTTCCCTATTTTCAGCAACTTTATCTATGTTTTCACCATACAGTTCCTTGAAAAATTCCCTCCTTCATTCCTTTATATATTGTTACTTTCTCTCTATCTTACAGGCAGAGGAAGTATTGTGATAGTCAAAAAAATTGAACTAAAGATTTTGATGAATCTCGACGTTTCAGGACCTACTTAATCCAAAATTGTTTTTTTGAATTTCCGTCTGTCTGTCTATACCTCCAACTAGTGACTAAACTATTTTACCGATCGGGCTGAAACTTGGTATCTGGGGTTTTCATAGGGTTTCCCAGAGGATGTTTTTTGGAATTGGATATTAGACCCTAAAACTAAGATTAGTTTACTGAAGGGCAAAAAGATTTTAAAAAACTGTTTACCCAAAATCGGCCATGACAATTTATAGAAAATTTCATTTCAAAACATTAATAAATACTAAAAAAAATGGCTATTCTTAATATTTAAGTAAAATGACTTTAAGGGTTCCGGTCTGATACGTAAATTACAATTTTTTTTATCATATATATGAAACTATTTGAGATATGAAATTACTTATCATTGAAAATATGTAGGACTATTTATAATACAAATTATTTATTTGAAACATATTTTCATGAAACCAATAACTTTTTAAGCTATGCGCAAATATATGTACTGACTTTTCAAAAATTAAAGGTAAAGTATTATGTAAGTAAAAAATATATAACCTGAAATGTTTACTAATAAAAAGTGGATTTTTCAATGACGTCTTTCTGTTTGCCTATTTAACCCTAAAATTAAGAGTAGTTTGGTAATAAACGAAAAGAGAAAAATAGTTTAGCTCAACCTCGGCTCTAACGACGTTGATTAAAATTCGTATCTAGGAGTTTATTAAGGTTATAGATAGATTTAAAATGACTTTTAGGCTACTCTACAGATGCGTAGATTTCCGTATCTCCAAAAATATTTGAAATAATAAATAACTTGTCATTGCAAAATTGTAGTACTATTAAAAATAAAAATCTTTTACTTAAAATATTTTTTATAAAATCAACAGTTTCTGAGATATTGGCAATATATTAATACAATTTGGTGAGCTTTATTTGTGTAGAGATATTACTTAAGATTTAATGCAATAGCTATCTAGTGCCATAGAGTAGTCAAATACAAGTAAGTATCTGATAAAGTCTGTTTTATCTTTCCTTTAACCTCTTAATGTTTGTACAACAATGATTTATCTTCTTCGTTTTAGAATCAAGTCACTAAATATATTTTTTATTGGTCAAAATTCATAAATCAGGAATTTAATATCATTGCGAGGATCTGAAGATTTGCAACACCTAATAAAATGTTAAAATGTTAAACGGTAGCTAAAATTTTAATACGAAGTGTTGGCAATTGTTAACCCAATAATGATCTTTTTTATTGGTCCAAACATACAAACGTGGACACAATTCTATAAAAATATAATTATAAAATTTAAAACTAGCCATAAAATAATGTTTAATGTAAGTATAGTGCTATATATTCTATGGTTTGAAAGTGTGTTAATCAGTTTCACATATATTACGAGTTTTGTTTAAATATATCCATTTCTAAACAATAGCGCGAGAAAGTCCGTGTGGAGTTCCATACTATTTTTAATCTCAAATATCCTCATCACGCTCATTCTGACTGCCATAAGAATTTTCTTAAACTCCTTGTTTCTTTCACTTAGAACTAACCTTTATTTCCTTCAAAACCGATCTATATTCATTCTCCTGTTAAATTCATTTTCTTCTGACTTTCCTATAACATTTTATTTTCATTAATTTTTTTCCGTAACATCCAACGTATTGTTTCAATCTTTACAGAAATAATTAAATAAAATTATTTTTCTTTCCTCCCACATCTTTTGCACCTGTTAATTCTACATATATATAATATTCTTCTTACCACTTTGTACTTTTTACACCATTTGACATTTCCAACACTTTACCCAAAGAAATTACCTTTTTATACATTTTTTTATATTTATCATTTTTATCTTCCATACCCTTTTAACTCCGTTAACGATTTTATTCCTTTAATCTTTAGCTATTTCTTTCTTTTCTACAACATTTAAAAAAAATATATCAACTGTTTTAATGTCTTTTACTCCATTTAACATTTAAACCTTTTTAATTTCTAGCTATCTTACAGGTAGAAAAGGTATTGCTATCGTCAAAAAATCGTAATCAAGATTTTGATGAAATTCAATATTTCATGACCCCCCCGAATCCGAAAAAGTGTTTTTTTAATTTCCGTTTGTCTGACTGTCTGTCTGTCCGTCTATCTGCACCGCAGAGTAGAGCCTAAACTATTTTACCGATAAAAATAAAACTTAGAATCTAGGATTTCCATAGGCCTACCTAAAGCAACTTTTGGAATTGGATATCTGACCCTAAAAATAAGGATAGTTTACTGAAGGGTGATAGAAGAAAAGACCATTGTCCTCAAAATCGGCTCTAGAGATTTTGGATAAATTTCTTTTCCAAGCCTTGATCAATATTATAAACAAATGGCTGCTCCCATATTTTCGGCAAAATGACTTTACGGGCTCAGATCAGACGTGTAAGTTCTCATTTTTTGTCCCATCTCCGAAACTATATGAGATATGAAATTACTTAGGTATATGTCAAATATAATAATTTTATTCGAAATATATTTTTATAAAACCAATAAATTTTAAACTAAACGTAGATACATTTATATAGACATAATTTTTAACATTTAGAAAACTAAAGGTCAATTATCCCAACCGTGATAAAAAAATCTAACCTGAAATGTTGATGGATGTTGAAGTCTGATGACCTCCCGTGCCTTAAAAAGTGTTAATTGTAATGCCGTCTTTCTGTGTATCTGTTTATACTTAGAATTAAGAGTGGTTTAATAAAGGGTGAAAAGAGATATAATAGATTTTCTTAAAATCGGCTATATTTATTTTGTCTAATATTTTTATCTAGGTATTGATTAAGTTTATAAATAAAGTGGATATTCTCATTTTCTCATGAAAATAACTTTTAGGGTACTTTACAATAGCTGAAATTTCCGTATCTACGCCACTATTTGAGATACTAAATATCTTATCATTGCATAATTGTGGTACTATTAAACATAAAAACTTTAATATATTATATATATATATATTTTTATAATACCAACAATTTCTTAGATATTGGCAAATATATTAATTCAATCTTGTGAGATTAAGTTGTAAAGACTCGCCTCAGTGGCGTAGTTGGCTAACGTGCTAGTCGTGTTGAGCTCTACTGCTGAGGACGGGGAGATCGATGTTCGAATCTCGGGCGGGAGAACTAGGGGTGATTTTCCTAAATGGTTTTCAACTCTCCCTCCGAGAAAATGCGGGTTCACTTCCTCTAATTCAACCTTCCCAGTTCCTATTCCATTAGCGTAATTAGTACTTAAAACGTATAACCCGAATGGGTAGTAAGACACGGTGCTGAATAATAATGATAATAATAATAATTTAAAAAATATTGTAAAGAGCTACTTCTTACATTTTAACGCAATAATTCTCCAATGCCATAAAGTAATTAAATATAAGTAGAGCTCTCAAAAAGTTGATTTTATTTTTCCTTAAACTTCTTAGGAGAAATATTTGTACAATGATCTATCTCCATTTTAGACTCAATAGACAATATTTACAATTTTATTGGTCAAAATTTATAAACGAGGAATTTAATAGTAGTGCGATGACATGAAGATGTGCATTAGATAATAAAATGTCAAAAATGTTAACCAGAAGTTGATATTTTAATACGAAGTGTTGACCCTTGTAGTCTCAATAGCGATCTATATTGTTGGTCCAAATATACAAATGAGGACATTAATTCGTTAAAAATAAAATCATAAAATTCAAAATTGGGACTTAAAAAGTGTTTACATCAATTTAGTGCAATTTATGGTCGTGTTTGATAGTGTAAATGTTTCCTTTCACATATATTACTAGTTTTGAGTAGATATTTCCATTTTTATACAATAAAATTAGAAAGTCCATATGGAGTTCCTTATAATTTGTTTTATGATTTGCTTTTTGGCATTTTTACTATGTTTGCTCAATTTTGGTATTTTTGACATTTTTACATATTTTGACTAAGTTAGTCAATTTTACTTTTGACATTTTGCCCTTTTACCTTAAAGTAATAATATTTGTGTAATTTTTTTCCTTATTGCCATATCTAAAATTTTACTCATTTTACCCTCTTTACCCTTTACAACACGCTTGCATTATTTACATCTTTCTACATTTAATACTTTTTCCCACTCCTTCTTACCTCTTTTGAAGTTCTTTAAACTTTCATACAGCTTTAAATTTTAAAGATATACTATTTACCCTGATTACTTTTTCACCCTCTTGATTTTATTTCTCTTTTTTAATTAAATTCACATTTAACCATTTTATCTTTCATTTTTACCTTATACTATTTTAACCTTTACCCTTTTTATCCTGCACGTTTTATATTTTATATCGTTCATCCCATCTTTACTCTTTCTATCCAGCTTATGCTTTCCATCCCGATAAATATTTTCCCCATTTTTTCCCCTTACAACCTATTTTCGGATTTTTAATCTTTTTACTATTTCCGTGTCTTTAACCCATTAAACCTCTATATATTTTTTATGACTTGCTTCCTACCTTTTCTTAACATCTTTAAACTCTTTTGTCTTTTTTTGCCTAGTTTGACATTTTTGACATTTTGATAACCTTTTTCCATTTTGATCTTTTTGCCCTTTTGATTAGATATATTAATACATTTATCATTTTTCTCTTTTTACCCTTTCTACCCCATTTTACATGAATTACCTGGCTGATCTTGGAGAAATAGTTTAGTACAAAAAGAGTAAACAATTTAAAAGTTGTAAAAAGTTTTAAAATAGGTGTATGGTATTAAGTGTGTGTGGAAGAAATGGTAAAATGTAATAAGGGTAAAGGATAAAAGAGGGTAGAGTGTAAAAAGTGTAAAAGAGATTAAAGATAAAAAACAAAATAGTACATAAAGGCTTTGTATTATATATACATCACAACATTTAATCATTAACATAATCATGGCAACTTGATATAGTATTTCTTTTAGATATTGACTCTTATTGTTTATTCTCTATAGAAACCAAACTTTCATGGCCACATAACTACATTTCAAATGTTCATGATATGTAGAAGTTAAGTGGTCTAGATTTTTTTTGTGTGTTTTTAATTAATTAAAAATTTCTAATCCAAGTTTCAAAATTCTGCCTTTAGGTGCACATGTTCGTTCACAGGATATTTAAATATCATACCACTGCATGCTGTAGATATCTCACAATATGAAACGCTCATTACAGATATACACTCCTCATTTTATTAATAAAAACTATACAATAGATGAATCAAAAATATATATCCTTATTAGTAAGGTATTTTTACTTCAGGTTATATTGTGGTGTATTATTTACTTTACTTCATTCTTTTCATTTCCTATTTCCATATTTTTCTTAATATTTAACACATTTAGAATTTCCTTTCTCTTTGTTTATCTTTATAGTCTTTTTACTGGCCTCTCTCAGACTTACCCTCTGCTTGTCCCTCTTATTTCCCCTATTCCACACGTTCTATTTACATTGTATATATCATACTATTTTCTCCCCTACTATTTCCCGCTTTTTATGTTCTCGGTCTCCCTTTCTTTAATGTTTGCTTTCGTTTGCGTTTAAAATTAGACCGTTGTCTAAAAGCTTATGAATTTCAGAACTCTACCTGCTTTGCTTCACTAATTTATACTCGCGATGATTCTGTTTTATTCTCTTTTACACTCATTCTCTCTTATGGCACTCTTTTATAATTCAAAAACACACCCTAATATTATAACAGGGGTTGGTAAAATTGTAATTCTGTGAAACACTAAAAAAATGTATTACTCAACGAGGCCCATACTAAAATTTCTGAAAAAATATATATATCTACTACTGATGGCTACTCTCGTTTGTCTTTTTACAGTATATGTATTAATACCCTTCCACTCCATCGTTTATTATCTCAGTCGGTAGAGTTAATATTTACAGAGTTAAGGGTCCCGGGTTAGATTCTTGGCATGGCCAGAAGACTTAGCATTGGTGAAATATGGTATTGTGCTTTCAAAGTGATGAGTTAATGGACTATGGCTTGGTATTGTGTCTGTTCTAGATATAAGTTCATTTATAAGTTGTTTACTGATATGGTCTGTCTGTCAGTTCAGAAAGTGCACGTTAATTACGCCATTTTTTTTATAAGTATATTTTCCTATTTACCTTAATGGGTTATGTATAAGGAAGATTTAGGTTTATAGGAAGTGTAATAGAATTATATTTTTCATCCAGGATATTCTTAATTTCTGGAAAAAAGGTTATTTTAGTTAATTTACTACTAATAACTTTGTTTTTACTTAAGGGCACTTTGTTGCATGCCACATTTAAGTTCGTGAGGTATTATTATAGTAATACACCGTGCTAATTATTATTATTATTATTATTAATAATAATAATAATAATACTTAGCACGGTGTACTACTATCCGTTTGATTTATATTCTTAATTAATAATTACGTTAATGTGTTACGAATTGAAAAGGTTTGTTATAGATTAATTGATCCTGTATTTTCTCAGAGGGATAGTGGGAAAGCAATTAGGGAAAATACTCCCAGTTCAGCCGAGCGACATTGTCTGGAGCAGCTTTACGCAACAAGCATACAAAAAACATCATTATATTATTATATATATGTAATTTAAGCTTTCTAGCACCCCTATTTTTTTTGGCGCTATAACACCAACACACATATCCACAAAGACTCACATTTATACAAACAAATAAACATAATATAGTATGTATAATATAATGATTGATATTTGGTTCATATTGTCAGGTTTCCCATATTTTAAGTGTTATAGTTCTGGACAGAATTAAAATTAGTTTTGTATAGCTATAATTTATTTTACTATATGGCCATAATATCTAATATGATTATATCTAGTAACACATAAAAGTTGTACTAATGAAAATCCAATAATAATAATCTTGAAACAAATTGGCGGAGGTAATTTGGAATTGATCTATATGTTAAGTGGACGTCCAAGTTTCACTAATGTGATATTTATGAAAAACATTTGCTACAGTTGTTTGGGCGTGATTGTGTGACAAACAAACAACCAAACAAAAACTAGGCAGAAATTTCCGTTTTAAGTAACTATGAATACAATATTTTAAAAACAAGGTTGACATAACATGGATTCTCTAAATAATAACTAGACAAAGCTTAGGATTTCCGTTCTCCTTAAATTGGCATAATTCCTTACAAACAATCCCACGATATAAGACTTAATTTTCACAAAATTCTATATGTATTAACAAAAACAAATATTTACCAAACAAATTGGTTGAAGTCAAGTTTTTGTTCTCTACTTTTCTTGGTTCGTTAACTACAAAATGTCATAAATTCTAATGTGTGAGGCTCACTATGGATGTAAAAATAAATGGTACGGAACTTAGGATGAACTTTCCCGCTCGATTTTTAAAAAATGGAGATATTTACTCAATACTAGAAATAAATATGAAACAAAATAAAATACAATACAAATCCAAGCATAAATTCCAATATATTTATGTAAAACTTTTTTTGAGTCCTGGTTTTGTAACAATACAAGGGTTGTATTTTACAATCGAAGCCCCACCCAAACCGATGCTGCATAGACTATTGGCCGATTCATACTATCCACTCCAAGAAACGTTGACATTTATTCAAATCGCCTACAACAGTATTCTTCACTATTTTAGTTCCATGTAACGTCAAGCAATATACAAACAATATCATTTAATATAATTCACTATCAACTCTCTACAATGTAAACTGTTCATATACGTACCCTCTGGATAAGCTGGCTTGCACAGCTTAGTAAGCTGGCTGACTTCAAAACGTCCTAAGTCGAGGAGCGGGGAAACCTTGCCTTGGTGGATCAGCACTTGATGTTCCGACTGACCCGGCTTAGACATATCTGATGGGCCGTTTTCCTCACACCAGGCGAAGAGTGGGCGCGGACATGGCTGCCCTCTTTGGGAGGGTTTTAGCAACCATCACCTGATCTCTGACGCCAGCAGCTAATCAGTTAAAAAGATTTTTGACAACAAACCAGAATATCGTCTATACGAAGCGGGATGACCATTCAGCGACCTACAAGCATGATGGCCTACGTAATGAAGATGGTGTGATCCACCATGCTGTGACGTAACCGGCTTAGTATGGACTTATTCCCCCCTATCATACCTACGCAGCTAGACGACTATATAATATGAAAGTATGGAAGAAAAAATTAGACTGTTGAATTTGGCACCATCGGGGATGGACCTCTGTAAAATTTATTTATAATGTACTTTTGAACTCGACGCCATAATGGACGGACTGTGTTTATTATTCTAAATCGTCAGGAGACGACCTCCAAAAATATGGACTCTGTGAAGGAAAGTTATAATTCTTTGTAGATTTTTATAGTTTTTCTTAGAAAATTGAATTATGGAACTTACTATTTAATTTAATATTGTTATATTTAATACTATTTAAAACTAAAAGTAACTTATATTTCGTTTGGCCACTTAAGTAATTGTCTCTTAAATTATTAGTAAATTTTCAATGTTTGTTGTTCTAACTTAATGAAATGTTAATTTAAATATATTAAAATAATCTATCTTAATAGTCTGGATATATTGACTATCCGTATTATCCTATCTTTTGTTGTTGTATATTTAATAACATTTATATACATTTCAATATTTTGTGTAACGCAAATTTGGCTATTCTTCGCATATATTTATATTTGAAATGTGGCAAACTTCTAAATGTTCTTTAACTTAGTATCAATTGTTAGACTTTGTTTATTATTTGAATGATGCCGATTAAAGTAGTCCTGCGTGAGTTTACATTAGGTTTGAGGTGTGAAACTCTCGTGTTAGTTAACGTAATGTGTTTAATATACATGCATATCATAGTACTTGAAGGTATTCTCGTTTTGTGTAAAATTATAATACACTCGTGATATTTAAAGTTAAAGTATGGAATTTAAAAATTAACTTTATATTGGAAGCGTATATGTTTTCGTACTGTCTGTAGATGTTCAGACGCTTTTTTAACTGTTTATAAAGGCTCTTCGAGTTTTTATATTTCATGAATTGATATCTTTATTAATTATTGTTTATTTTTTGCTTTAATGATATAAAGCTAACATGGTCAAATTGAATTAACCTTTTTGTGTGTCTTAACAATAATTTATTCAACAATATTTTCCTTCTTTCTACTAGATACTTAAGTCCACTTAACCTACTGTCTGTTATTTTTGGATGTATTAAATTATTATTTACTTTTGACCCATGCTGATGCTATTTTCTCATTATTATAATTGTAGCTTATTCCCTTTTGTCCTTGTAGTATTTTCTTTAGTGGCCTATTGTTACGGAGTAGAAGAGATTGTGTAACAGTTTTAAATTTTATAATTTCATTTTTAATGAATTTATGTCCTCTTTGTATGTTTGGACCGATAAAAAAAATATCGATATTGAGTCAATAAGAGTCAACACTTCGTATTAAAATTTCGAATTCCATTTAAAATTTTCGACATTTTATTAGGTGTTACACATCTTCAAGTCATCGCTTTGTTATAAAATTCCTCATTTAATAACTTTGACCGATAAAAATTGTAAATATTGACTATTGAGTCTAAAATGAAGGAGATAGATCATTTTTGTACAAACATATGGAAGACTTATTTGTATTTAATTACTCTATGGTATTGGCGAATTATTGCGTTAAAACTTAAGTAGTATATCTTTACAACTAAAGCTCAAAAAATCGGATTAATATGTTTGCCAATATCTCAGAAACTTTTGATTTTATAAAAATATGTTTCATATAAAAGTTTTTTATTTTTAATAGTACTACAATTTTGAAACAATAAGTAGTTTAGTATTTCAAGTAGTTGCCGAAATACGGAAATTTCAGCTTCTGTAAAGTACTCTTAAATTAATTTTCATGGAAAAGTTAAATAACCAGCTTATTTATAATCTTAATCAATGCTTGGATACTAATTTTAATCAAAATAGTTTGAACCGATTTTGAGAAATTCGATTTTGTCTCTTTTATTCCTTTATTAAACTATTTTTAATTTTAAGTTCAAACAGACATACAGACAGACGGCATTGCTAAGACCACCTCTTAGGTTTCAAGGGGTCAAGAGACGTCGACATCCATAATCATTTCAGGTTAGTTTCTTTTTATACGGTTGTAATAATTTTGTAATTGTGTAATAATTGTGTTAGAAAATAAAAATATTTGCATGTGGCTTGAAGGTTACCGGAGCCTTTAAAGTCGTCTTTCCGAAATATTGAGATTAGCCATTTTGTTTGGAATATTTATAATGTTTAAATATGAAATATAATCAAATTCGTTGGAGCCAATTTTGGAAAATCGATTTTCTCTCTGTGTTGCCCTTCAGTAAACTAACCTTAATTTTATTTTTAGATATTCAATTCCAAAAAACCCTTGGGGCAACCCTATTAAACCCAAAATACCAAGCTTAAGCCCAAACGATAAAATAGTTTAGGCTCTAGTTGGTCCTACAAACAGACATAACAGCAACTCAAAAACCACTTTATCTGATTCGTGNGGGGGGGGGGGGGGGGGGGGGGATCATAAAACGTAGAGGTTTGTCTCGAGTTTGATTTTTTGACGATCACAATACTTCTTTACATGTAAGATAGCGAGAAAAAAAAATGGTATGAAACTCCGGACTTCCTCTCTCCAGTGTTTAATCTGGAGCTATTTACTCAATACTTGTAATATATGTGAAATAAAAGTATATACAATAACGAACCTAAGCAGAAATTGCGGTATACTTACGTTAAACATTTTTTGACTGCCTGATTTATATTTTATTATTTACTTTTTAAAGAATTAAGATCCTCACTAATATATTAGGACCAAAATAAAGATCTATATTGTGTCAATAAGTATCAATACTTAATACTAAACTGTTTACCTCCCTTTAAAATTTTTAATGTCAAATAAAGGTTTTTTCTATTTTTCATAGTACTTGAATTTTGCAATAATAAGTTATTTAATATCACGAATAGTTGCGGAGATAAGGAAATTCCCGCTTCTGTAAAGTACACTAAAATTCATTTTCATTGGAAAATGAAAATATTAATTTGGTTTATAATGTTAATCAACGCCTTGGTACGAATTTTAATCAAAATCTTTATAGCTGATTTTTATAAAATCAATTTTTTTTCTCGTTTTGACCTTTATTAAATTATTCTGAACTTTAGGGTTAAACAGACAAGCAGAGAGATGGCGTTGCAAAAACAATTTTTAGTGTTCGAGGGGTCATAAAACGTAGACATCCATCAACATCTCGGGTTATTTTTTTGAAGGTCACAATACTTTACCTTAAGTTCTCGAAAAGTTATAAGATATATTGATTTGAATTTAGCTTGAAAATTATTGTTTTTTTGAAAATATTTTTCTGGTAATATATTTGTATTATAAATACACCTACATATTTGATAAAATAAGTAATTCCATATATCAAATAGTTTCGGAGATATGATAAAAAAAAATGCGAATTTACACATCAGACCGGAATCCTTTAAGTCATTTTGCCGAAAAGTTTAGAGTTGCAATTTTGTTTGTAATATATATAAATGCTTAAAAATGAAATCTAATTAAAATCGTTACAGCCGTTTTTGAGAAAATCGATTTTATCTCTGTTTGCCCTTCAGTAAAATATCCTTAATATCAGGGTTAGATAACCAATTCTAAAAATCCCTTGGGGAAACCCTATGAAAACCCTTAATGCATAGTCTTAGCCTGATTGGTAAAATAGTTTAGGATCTACTCAGAGGTACAGACAAACAGAAATACGGAAATTCAAAAAATATTTTTTTTTATTCTGAGGCCCATGAAACGTCAACTTCCATCAAGATACTTATTTAAATTTTAAAATTCCTTGATTAATTAAGTACAAACATACACTTCCCAGCTATCACGTGGTCTGAGGCATTAGGATCGACATATGTGATGATTAAAAATACACCTGATATGCATGCTTCTTTAAATAGGACAAATTATACTAACATAGTAATACTTCTTACAGGTTTATAAAATAAGCTATTGTTTAAACAAGACTTCTACTCAAATTGTGTTATTCAACCAAATGTAAAAAAGTTGTATCTACCTTGTTTCATTATAGTTTTAAAACGTTCAATATAATGTAATTTTTGAATTTATTTAGGAACCAATAACAGGCTTTAATAAAATTTTAATAAAATAAAGACCCCTTCAATCCTCTAACATAAATTATTGTTTGAACAAGACTTTTACACAAATTATGTCATTCAAACAAATTAGTTAAGGTTTTATCTACATTGTTTCATTATATTTATCAAACATTCAATATAATATGGATTCTTAAAGCCATATAGAGATAAGAGACAACATTAAATACATTTTAATAAAATAATACTCATTACGAGCCTATAACTTAAATTAACCTTCAAACGTTAGACCACTACATAAAGGTTGTCATTCAAACAAATGTTATCATGTTTTAGATACCTTATTTAACTATTGAACTTTCAATAAATAATGGCTTTTGAAATTGTTATTAAAGCTAATAACAATCTTTAATAAATGTAATGTAGTCTTGGTAGAAAGTAAGCAACATGGATGATAAACAAATATATTAAGGATTTTATTCGTGTTTGTAAAATATTTAATGTAAAAATGAATTTTATAGCCTTCAATTTTAATGTTTCTACAACCAAGTGTGGTAAAACTTCATAACTGTCAAATATTAACACTGTAATCACCAGACACTTAATTGTGCAAGAACATTGAAATAAATTTGAATATTTAATCTCACAATCAAGCAGATGACAAACCTGAGCGTCATGCTTTGGTCCTTCGGGAGTGGTATGTTTATGTCAATCCAATATGAGTATAGATAGATCACCACGAATTTAACACACTGGAGAACACGGTATTTATGGAGCTAAGATCTCAATATAGAGCCAACTCCATTAATAGTGAACAACTTTGCACCCATATATTTGGTTAATAATATCCAAAATTGAATGAAACTGAAATGTGTTTCCACTTAACCTTAAGTGATATGTCTAGGGACAAACAAAACAAAATATCGTAAGTCATAATGCATTTGTTGATATTTATTTATTAATATTTAAAAAGTCAGATATGTGCTGGTACCTGCTATTTGACTATTAGTCTGAAAATTAAATTTATTGTATCCATGTAAATGTAAGATCAAATAATATAAATATATTGAACATTACCTATGTGTAAGTTTTATTTGTTTAAACATTCACGTTTTCCCTAGTAGTGTGAATGTAAAAACCAGCATACCATATATTTTCTATTTGAATTTAAAATTGAAATATATTCTGTAATATCACTCTTTGGATTGCAGTTGATTTGGCGATAGAGTAAGATAGAAGAAACTTAATCATTCATTTACTATTTGATGATAGTTCAAAACCCTCGTCGCCAAGGATAGTTACAAAGAAGATTTATACATTAAATGTTAATATATTTAAATGTTTATAATTTTAAAAATTCAAACATAGCCACATTAACAGAAGATATATCAACACTTACCTTAAATACAAGAATTGCAACAAAAGAAGTCCCATCTCAGCCCGATGAGCTTTTTTTTATAGTGTATTGAAAACAAATATACGAATTCGAACGTAAATGCAAATTTCAGTTTTATTATATGTATACATAAAGTGTAATCTATATTTTTTTTAATATTGCTTTAGGAGCCTATATTAGTCTTTTTTCTATGAATACATATAGTTGGAATTTATAATTAATATTAACTTGTTTGGTTGTATTCATACTCAAATTTTATACAAATTAATAATAGTTATAAACTACTATTTTTAGATGTTTTTATTATATTATATAAAGGTTTATATATATACAAATTTTGGCATGAGTACAACCTTTGCACATATCTTGGTTACCTCTCCTATTTTTTTAAGAATTATTGTGGTTTACCGTTTGAGATAGTCGGCTTATATAATATAGTAAAATAATAGTCGGGTTTAATTTTAATAACATATGCAGTCTCTGTAATAAATAAAGGAAAAATTATAAAAATTAAATAATAAATCTTTCTTACACTCAGTTTGATTTGAATTTAGTCTTAGCCTGAGATAGTAGTGAAAATTGGACTTCAAATCTCACAGATAAATTAGTTTTTTTTAACTGAAAGTCTTAAGGTTTTATATTTTAATATTCCCGGAAGCATTAACTTTAGAAAACAAAAATTATGCCTTGAAAATCACGTTTTTAAGTATTGTACAGATTTTAAACTTTATTTCAATCCATGATTTCTTAAGGGTTGGTACTCAAGGAACAATTTGAAAATATTCATCTCTCTTTTACAGATTACATAATTTATAGCTAGAATTTTTATTATTTCACTCAAACAATATTTGTATTGAGAACAACGTCCATAACTTTAGCGTCGAACAAACAGTAAAATAAATAATTAAAATGATATACGATTCAAGCAAAATATTAGAAATAAATGTGAACTTGGTGAACTATTTCAATCAGGTATATTTGACTTGTCACCTTGTTATATGGACTCGGTTGCAAGGTTGTACAAATACAGCCACAAACAGCCACAAATGTAATCGGTCTACAGTGAGGCAGACTGGAAAAGTTAACTAATCTTTGGGTTTATCACTTATTGTATTTTAAGAATGTTAACCAACGTTTGAATAGACATAATTTAAAAAATATACCTTTTATGAATATATATATATATATATTCCTCGGACTACTCCCGTCACTATCCGACAGAGTCCCGAGACCTAGGCTCTCCCGCTTATATACTCACCACTGCGGGCGGAAAGCTAGGAGGTAAGGTCCCGGGAGAGACAGCCGCCAGTGGCAGGAGGAGGTTGGCTTAGTGCCTTTATTTTTTATTTACATACAATAGACAGAGTTATATATACAATAGATAGAGCATTTCCATCAAGACTGCATCGGGGTCCTATGTGGTTGCGGTGGCTTCTTCCTCCTCGAGCAGCTGTCTTAGGAGTAGTCTGGACGGCTCGTCTGCGGGGTTTAACGCTGACAGGAGCAAGAAGGCTTCCCATTTCTTGGTTCTGAGCTTGTTAGCAACGTAAAAATGCAGGTTACTCAGTGGGCTTTGTTGAACATTAGTCCTTTTCCTTTAGTGACGCCGTAGAATGTGGCGGCGTTGTCTGTTCCTAGGAGTATCGCTTCAGGGTTTCTTTCTTGGAGTTCCCAGTGAAGTCCCGGGATGGCTGCCACCACCTCGGCCTCGTTAATCTCCGTTGGCGTCCTTAGGAGCTGAACGAACCCCGCCGGTATCTCGGGGTTCACGGTGGCCATGCTCCACGGGGTGACGTTCGTGAAGATCGTATTTGGGTTTCCTGTCGGTGGAGTCTATTCACACCTCGTCCACCTCGGCAGGGACAAGACTTTGAGAGCCATGTCTGGGCACCGTCTGTACGCTCTGCCAGTAATCTAGCTGGACCACCTCAAATTGTAGGTGACCCAGCTGATGTAGCCGGCGATTCTGAGGGTAGTTCTATCATCGGCTCGTGGAAGAACTTGTAGGAGCTGTAGGGCGTGGTTCTGGGCCTCTGGCGTTAGCTAAAGCGACCTGTCCCGAGTGTCCACCTCGAAGCCCAAATACATCAAGCGTTTGGTAGGCTTCTGCGAGGACTTTTCTGCGTTGAGTGTGATGGCTAAGGATTCTAGAAGACCAGGGATATGGTGCAATTCCTCAGGATCAGACCGATAAAACAGGAAATCAACTAGGTATACGATACCTTTGGTTCTTGTGGCGACTTCTTCTACGGCTCTAACTGCCTCGGTCACTGTCCTTTGAAGGATAGCAGCTGATAATGCATGACCCATCGGGAGGCGTGTTGTCCGATATTTTTGACCGAGGTAGTACCCCTAGGCATCTACCGGAGTAGATGTCTAGGGGTATTAGGAAGAACCCAGATGACATGTCAGTTTTCCACAGGAAGCTGTCCTGGGGTATTCGTGTCAAGGCTTTCCCCGCGGACTCCAGGGAGAAGGTCAGTGTCTCGATGTACGGGGTCCAGGGAGAAATGTCTTGAATGACCCTGATCTTTGCGTTTGATTTTAGAATGCAGAACAGGCTGAAGGCCTGGGTTACCTGCTCGTCTGGGACGAGCAGACCGATGTCAACCCAGTCCTTGATGATTGCCTTCATCTCTGGGGAACTCCTCGTGCGCCGGAATATGTTGGGTTCTTCTTTCGGCTTGGGAAGGGAGACGCGGTTTCTCAGGTTCTCAAGGCGCCGTCGGTTGTTCCATGTTATTATGGGCGAGATGACTTTCACTCCCGGGGATGCGTACGTGCAGTCGCTTAGTCTGCTCGTCGAATCCTAACTCCAGTAGTGTAGCTCTTGAGAGCGTTGGGATAGGCGAAGCTGGGCCGTCTTCTTCGTCCTCAAGGGTGTCGACGGGTGCCGAAACTTGCGGTCCTTTTAGTCGTATCGGGGCTGTTAGGGGTTGGACCGTGTTTTCCTCCTCTTCGACCGCGATACATAGCCCTTGTGCAATATCTTCTATGGTATTATATATTACGCCTTGGATTTATGTTTCTTGCGCCTGTTGAATCCATGATTCCAAGTCTTCCGAGGTTGGAAGAGCGAGATCTGGGTGGTTTACTTCGTCTCCGTCACTTCTCCACGGGAAGTGGGCTTCATCCGCAGAGCTGTTGTCGATGCGGGATGGTAACCAATCGGTCCATTCTTCTCTTGTTCCAATCTCAATGACTTCGGCTATAATCCAGGAATATATATATATATATATATATATATATATATATATATATATATATACACACAGTCAGACTTCCATATTCAAGTTCAAAAGTTCCATATTAAAATGTGATATGTATAAAATTCGATATATAGAAACAATCTTTTTAAAACATGATATTGTGTATTCTATTGTACTTGGAGATAATTACTATTTAATGCAGTTATAAAAAAGTAATATGAATAACATTATGTACAACATATGTTCAAAAAATAATTTAAAACAAACATGAAGAAAATGTGTTGAGCAAACCCTTAAAAAGCCTGTAGTATTAAAATTAATATACATTTGTGTGAAACACTTTCTAATGGTTACTTGTGGAAAGGGGTGATGGGTGTGTGCAAACAATACCACCCCATTAGGAGACTCATCGGCATCGCTATGAGCTTGATCAAACAATTTCTTCTTCCTCTTAAAACATCTCCATTCAATAATATTCTCACTTGATTTTCTTCTACCACCGTCATTACGGGGGAAAAATACCGATTCATTTTGAAAAAATTCGATAATTAGAATTTTTTTCAGTATATAAAACATTTTTCTATTTTTCTATGCAATGCCACGGGGACTCACCAACACTTCTGTACATAGATAATTTCGATATACAGAAGTTCAATATATAGATGTCCCACTTTCCATATCGAAAAATAAACTTCTATTCAAGAAATATATAATCTTTTTCCTGAAAAGAATGGAAGAAATTGTGCTGGTGATAAATACGTTTAAAATAAGTGTTTTTAATAACTCAATACGAATAGTAGGGCCTAGGAAAATATTTCAGAGGAACTTTTTCTAAGTCAGAGTGAAGAAATGACATTGGCTCCACCTCACTAACACAATATTAATAGATAAATTAAAATATATTTAATACCAGTGTAATATATATTGATCAAAATGGGTTAAATTCATGGGCCAAATTTTCAAAACAGGCTTTCAACTTGACATTCAAGGGCTTTACATCAATATTACCTCTAAATCACAGAACAAAATATGTACAGTACTCATAATATTAGTTTTCTGCCAATGACGATTGAGTGCAATCTATAGTCATATCATAAATGTAAATGTTATAGTTCAGTAGAAATAAAATAAGGTAGCATAGGCTTTAGAAGTAGATTTTTAGTACGGATTGTTCAAAGAAAGTGCAAATAATAACCTTACCATTGCTTCTGCCACCAGTTCTATCCTTATATAGTGGATACAGAAACATAAATATTAAACAATCTGCATTTTTGGTGCAATTTATACGGCACTGGAGAATATTTTCACCTTTTATTGATCTCGATCCGTTAGCTGGCTGTGGGCTATAGATTTTCATTGTTCAAATGGGTGGATAAATCATAACATAATGATAGTACATCTCAAAGAGACTACTGCTAGCTTTATATTGATATTATATCGACCTCAGTGGGTTTGGGGAAAATGGCTCGCCTCAGAACCCGATATTCGTGGGCTTAAACCCAAAAGAGGTCAACGGATTTTTCTTTTGAGATAAAAATCCGTAGAACAGTTTCCTTCAGAGGTAAAGTAAAGCCGTCGGTCCCATGTCTACTGTGACATGTAAAAGAACCCTGGAAGATATGTGAAAATATACATTAAGTCAAATTTGATAGGCTCTGTCGTTCATCATTAATGGGGTAGGTACGAAATATTTACAATTTAAAATTAATTGCTAGGACTATCACGTAGGGAGAGGGAGTAATCATTTAGGGAAAACAAAGTTTCGGTACATCCAGCTGGGATTCGAACACGGACCTGTCTTTTGCAAACAAGATGAAACTGATGTCTTTTTATACGTTTCCACGGGTACATATTACAGGATATTCATTCAAGTTTGTATATTTCTTCTGTATATATTTTATTAAAACAAAATATTATTTCATAACGAGCTTACAGCTCTGTTTGTCATAAAGTTAGCTTTTAGCTGAAACAAAACCAAGATTTCACTATATTTATGCCACTCTAGCATCCACTAAGGGAAACACAACCCTCCACTAGCGTATTTAACGTGCCCTTCCTAAACAAACTGAGTTTATCAACAGAGACTTACAAACTCCTAAAACAACTAGCCTAACCCTAATGGTTGGTATTTACTGTCTGAGCAGCAGGATGAGGCATTATACAAATATTAAATATTTTCATCAGCATCAACCTGAATTTAACAATGGAACCTTATTAATGTGAGGGAATACTCTAACCATTTAGTAACTAATGTTGTATTGTGTGGATTTAAACACGGGCCATTGAGCTTAAGTGCGGGATTTAAGTCATTAAGTCAAATACGGCAAGAATTATCACATGGACAGCGTTTGAAAATCAATTGATGGCTTACGGATAAATTGTCTAATTCAATACAACTTTAATTTATGCACATGTTGTAACGAAACTGTTAAAGTAGTGGGAGGGAGGGTGGCACTAAGAGGACCTTTCCTTGCATTTATATGAAGGGAGAGGGAAAAATTATAACTGAAAATTCATCTTCTGCCTGGCCAAGATTTATAATCCAACATAAAATCAGAGATAGAGAAACTTGACGTTTAGTTCACGTGTAAGCCAATGCGGACAACTCTTAACAATTGCTGCTTTAAAGAGATAAATTTTCTAAGAATGTAGCTTTCATTTTATGAATATATACATCCACTAGGTTATTTAGCTGCCCCCTAAAGAAAAAAAAAGGCTTGTGTGAAAATGTAACGTAAACAAATGGAAGACGCCACTCATTTAACGATGCCATCTAGTAGATGCAATAGATATTAGCCTAGATGTATCTTGAACGTCGATCCACGCCCCAAATATTTTAGTGCTTTCATTAGAATGTTGCAAGAGCTGGTTATAGGACACTTTAAACAATTATTTAAGTATGCACATACTTATTAAATTCTTATGAAGATTTATTTTAAATAGTATTTGATATTTTTATTTAAACATAAATGTTACTACCGACTATTCAAAGAAGTCAAACAAACTTAGTAAAGTCAGTGGCGTGACACAATGGTTACATACTTTCATTTATAATCAATTATAGGTAGAATATATTTGTAAAATTGGTTGTATGAAAACTTGTTTCAAACAATTTTTCTTCGCAAAGCGAGTATACAGTATAAGGTGTAATTAAAAAATTAAAATATACTCATTTTGAGGAACATTATAGAAGCCATCTTTTTTATTCTTGCATTTTAAAGAATAAATTAGAGAATTGACTATTCATAAATTAATTTTTCTCTGAAATAGCTTTATAGATTATTAATAATCCTGTAAAATATTCCTAAGCTACTTATGTGAAAAAAGAAATGTAAGAGATACTTCCAAAATAGTTGCGTTTTTAAAAATCATTAGTAAACTACCCTTAGTTTTGGAATAAGAACAATTCTCACATTCTCTCTTTGAGGTATAAAAATGAATCATACATAATACCTATTTAGTTTGTGTGTACCTATATAATCAACCAAACTGCATCAAGAATAGCCTCAGGCTAGGACAGGCGTAAGATATATATAAAGAGAGAGAGAGATAGATGTAGAGAAGAATGAAAATAGTTGGAAAACCATTTAACTTTATCACACAAAAATAAATAATTAAAGTAATAGTAAACATTTTAGTCTTCAGCATATTAATACTGACTTTTAAAGTTTTATGTTTTATGTTTTCCCCAACTAAAAAAGTTAGGTTTAATTATGTCTGTCATCCTGATGTTTATCTGTCTGTCAGTATGTGGATCAATTTCTCTGTCCCCGGATTGTATACAAGACCCTGGAGTTAAAGTCGAGATTGTTTGATTTGTTTTGTTCAAACCTGATACTTAAATGTGATATGGTTATACTTCGAAAGATAATTTTAGTTTAAATTCGAGCACTCAAAATAAGGATAGTTTATTGACAACAGATTTTTTTTTTATTTTAAACATATAAAATAAAATATTTCCATCCATTAATGATAAGTCACACTGTATTCTAGATTTTTGGGTAATATAAATGTAAATTAATTAATTTTAGAAAATTTCAAAATGGTTCTAGATATATTTTAGGAAATATTATCAAGGGAGTGTTCGACATTATAGATAGCACTGTGTACCTTTTGTGGTAAGTTTTGTTTTACAATAGCTTTCTGATCATTTATTAGTATACGTTAAATGCCTTTAGAGATATTGTTTAAAATATGTAGCTGGGATTATTTAACCAAACACAATTTTAAGTTTATTTTATAATATTAACTATTTAAGGATATTATACTGATTACTCATTTTAGAAAGTTTGTCAGAAAAAAATATATTTTGTAATCGATGTATACGACTGTTTGTTACCGATTGTATCAATCAAGTTTAAGAACACTTAGAACGACAAAGTCCATCATGGTCTTGATGTATACAATTTTCACGGTTACAACACCTTATTTATACTTGAATATATATTTTTTTATTAAAATCTGATAAAGGTACTGTTGGCTCAGCACCAAACGAGATAAGCCTACTCTCACCTGTTTTATTTTAGCTTGAAGTTTTGGATTTTTATCTCATACATTTCGAGTACATTAGAAATATTTATATCATATTTCTAATCAAACGCTGATGCATTTCTCTACATTAATTTTTGATATATTTGAAAAAATTCCTCAGTTTAGAAAAACTTAAGGGTACAATTTTTTTTTTGCTAGGATAGCTGAAATATTTATCATTTAATATTTAAGACAAGAGCTTCCACTTTTACGGTAGTAAGTAACTATCTGAGGAACAGTGTATTGGCTATGTTTTAAATCTAAGTTCAGTAAAGTTTTTTCTCGTCTTTTGATAATCACTTGGCTCCAAAGCCGAAATATTAATAATCTTGATAAAATATTATTCATTTATTACTCTTTAATTAGATTAAGGTGATGATAGAATTGACTGGAAGTATGAAGTGTGATAAAAATCAACAAGAGTCTTTAGAAAAGAATAAAATCACATGATAGATTAAATATTTATTTAAATACGTGATATCCTAAAATACTTCACATCACGACGTAACAATAAATGGGGTATCATAAAGTGCAAGTAATTATTTTCAAAACGTTTTTTATATTAATAATCTTAACATCATTACTACTTTTTATTTTTCTCCGCGTCTTTCTATCCATCTAGATAAAATATTCATGTAATTACACTAATGGGATAGATATTAGTAAAGTATAGCCTATATTATAGTACCACATTTGTGGAATGCGAAAGTAGGAAACCATTTAGGAAAGAAAACTAAATACACCCAGTTGGAATTTAAGCTACAATCTCCTCGTCACCAGAATGCCAGACTCGTTAACCTTACTATCTTACATGTGCCCTATTACTAAGGTTCTTCTCTTAATCAAAGGAGAAGAAATGATAAATGTATTTAATGTAAGAGTATATGCGCCTATATTAGAGTGGAGAAATGAATTCAAAGATCACAGTTACAAATCAATTTTAGAGAACCTGATAAAGTTCACCCGAATGAGAATAGAAACTGGACATCTTTGTCACCAGTAAACCAGTGTAACAAACAGTACATCTTCAATATGTCTAAGCTTGCAATTTTAATGTATGTTGTATTAAGCATACTATAGCATAGTTTAATATTAAAGTTGTATGTGTGTATAGTTTGTTTGTTTAGAAAGCTCACATTAGAAATTTCGATCCAGAATAAAAAGGAGGGATACGGAAACTTTTAGGTAAAGTGCTCGTCCACTACCTGATGATGGAAGGCTTAAGCATGGCGGAGGTCAACAAATCTTTACCGAGTGATACGTAGTATAACTTTCTCCTAATGGATATTTAAACTCTCAATCACATTTTAGCTTTGGCATGTAATAGATCCCTAGCAGTTATATGAAAATACATTTCCAACAAAATGTGTAAGCTCTTTCTCGCTCGATCATAGAAATTCATTGCGGAAAGCAACGGAAACTACCGCAATTTTAAGATGTTCCTATGATATGTGCTTTCCCACAGATGGTGCGGGTATCACTAATGGGAAGAAGGCCTGAGTGTTTCCCAGGTATCGGTGGATGGGACTCATGTTGGGACAAACACTAAGGCTGAAGACTCAATATTAAAAAAACAAATATATATATATATATATATATATATATATATAATAAAATATGTGATAC
>CABFVX010002068.1:0-11599 GCA_902151425.1 Timema shepardi | reverse complement strand
GGAATGCCAGGCCTCCACCGTGGTTCGGATTCCACGTTAAACTGTAGGTCCTTCATTTCATCTCACAATCAACCTACCATTACACATTAGCGTAAGTGCGTATAACCCGAACGGGTAGTAAGACGCGGTGCTAATAATAATAATAATAATAATAATAATAATAATAATAATAATAATAATAATAATACTACATGCCCTACCTATGTGTCCTATTATTATTTACAATTTTCCATTTTCTCGCTTTTTTTGTTTCTTCTTTTAGGAAGTTGCGTTGCGCGTTAAACACTCCTCCCTGACGAGTTCCGATAGAATGAAACCTAGGTCGGGGGGATTGTGTGGTGACGATAAACTTTCTTTAAGAGGCAACCATTGCCTTTTTGTCCAATGGCAGCAATGTAAATTGTGAACTGTGTTCTTATTTTCATTGTAAAAACTATATTATGTTCGTCTCTTTTTATATATTTCCATCCACCATTCCTGTACCTTCTTCCAAATATAATACAATTACCACATAAAGCGAAAAGAGGTTTTCCATATAAAGATAAACATTCTTTTAGTAAGTATTTAATCCCATATTTAAGGGGCATTGTAAAATATTTTATGATAGGGTGTAAACAAAGGCAAATGTCACTAAACCCCTATAAAAGTGCTGAGGTATAATCGTAAAAGTTTGGGAAAATCCTACGCTCAATTACTCCACACGCATCTTAACTTATATAGTTCAATACTTATTGATTATTATTGATTAATTTATTACGATACTTATTAGTACTTTATAAACAAGCATATTTTATAAGCATACACTTTGTCTACCCTGATGAGTAGTAGTCTTACCTTGACCAATTAAACAATGACACTTTCTTATAAGCTACACCATAGTGGAATAAAATAAGGTAATTATGTTACCTTATGGCGTAAACAAAGTTAACAAATCTTAAAATCGCTCAAGAATACTCCTAATACTACATTCCAATTACCATAAGAAGGGCCTTATCTGATATATATTTAGATCCGTATCTTACCTCCTGTTTAGACTATGCACATATCTGCTAATTATGCCAATGGGGTAGGGATGGTAGGAGTGAGCTTCGACATGTATTAAATTTACCCTCAGTTTCCTGGATGGAAAGTGTAAATACATTTAGAAAGAATCATCCTCAGTTCTCCTGACCACGATTTGAACCCTAGTCACTCCGACATCGGATGTCCAGTCTATTTCGAGATCGACACCTCAGTCCATGTGAGTATCAAAGCAGGTAACTAATCTATAATTATAGATATGTCTACATTCACGTATTCATATGTAAAGTCATGTGTTCTTCAGCTGTTATACTTTATAAATATTGTTAACACATATAAAATAATACTAGTAAAACCGGCTTCGGAGATCACTTGCTCTAAAATGTCACTGACTAGACTACCGATAACAGGGAGATTGAGGTTTGAATCTGAGTCCTGTGCATTAGAGTTGGCTTTTCCAAAAGAGTTATTGATTCACTCCACTCAAATTTGGGTACACTTCCTTTAAATGCGACCTTCCTCATCTCTAATTCATTAGCGTATGCAGTGTAAAGTAAGTGAGATGCAGTAAATAAAAAAACTATTAAAATATTTTAACTGTATCGATTTTGGCCACAAATAAAATATGTTTGCATTTTAAAAAGGGGTCTTCTTCTGTAAATTATACTCTATATACCCTACCCCTGAGTTTTGAATATTTACTCTGACTATCCGGTCTATATTTTTTACTTTTACTATTCACTATAGTACTACCCAAAATAGAGCTATGGTCTCCATTAATTGTGTTGGTCAAGCTATAACATTAATTTTAGAGCCGTGATAAAAAAAAACATACCTAAATCCTTGCCATACCTATCTCTCATGTATCCCATACAAACCGAATAAGATGGGAAAGTGTAGCAAGGAATTCATTCAGCCTAAATGCATCTTAAAGATAAGTACCATGAAAATGTCACACACATGCAATAGACGCGACTGACTGTACGTATGGACGAGAAATGATGCGTCCTGTGTGAAAATCAGTTCCCTTAGGATGACACACCGATATCCATCGTTCTCTACATGCATTCAAGTTGACTATCAGAACTAATTGCTCTATTTTCCTGATCCCCTCATCCGACATATTCCACTCCTCCTTCTCACGTCCATCCTGCTCTCTTTCTCTGACACCCCATCACCTCTTCTATTTTCCAAAATTTCACATCTGGTCCTGTCTGTGCGGAGAGTAGCCACAACGTGCGATGGATAAATTAGAGTCATTAGGCGGGAATTATGTGGCAATGCTGTTTGTTTTGAAGGGTCATCCTAGAGGGGGAAAGGGAAGTTTTCGTGTTGTGTTTACTGGACCGCGGCTAATGGTTTTGCATGCTGTTAAATCTTCTGTGAAAATTTCGCGTAAAAGGCTGACAATATAAAAGAGAAGGGACCGTATTTGTTACATCATTTTATAATACGCTTGTCAACTTTAAAACAAAATTATATTATAGCGGGTTTATTTATATTATTTAGTCTTCTGAAGGATGGAAATAACATGAAATAAACCAGAAATGTGGTTCTCTGTGAGCTTCTATAAAAATTCCTCTTTCGATAAAATTTTGAATGGATGCATATATGGTTTTCATCCCATTTTACAATAAACTATGAATTGTATACATGCATATATTTTAGAGTTAATATTCGACCCTATATATTTTTTCTGTTTACTTGATTATTCAATTTTAATATTTTATCTACGAATGGTGCAATGTGTACTTTATGCACTGCTAACTATTATCAGCTAAGAGCATTTTATGCATAAAAACCCAATTTTATCTATGTAAATAAAAGATTAAAAGACAGGTGACAGTTTACTCATGTGTATTTTTTATTTGCTAAGGATAATTAATTGATTTTCTAATATGAATGCATAAAATTACTAAAAAGTATCTCCAAACCATTCATACTCAAGGAAATTTATAAAAAAAAAATATTTTTTATCCAAACCACTTGTTGTCAAGGATATTTACAAATAAGATTTAAACATTAAACATTTATATTTAACTAATTTATAAGCCCGGTTTTTGCTATAGTAATCACAAGGAAGTTTCTGAACATATTTTGACAAATGACATTTCATTTTGTTTTCCCAGAAAATGTTTACCTTTTTATTCTATTTCTACATCCCACTGAAAACCTTAATTTGTGTATCGGTGTATATTTGTAAATAAAATATTGAATTATGGTTACACATAAAACAAATTCAACACTTACTTAAGTGTTATGATCCAATACTTTGAAAGATTACGGTAATTAGGTGTATACACCGATCATATTAGTTTGGAAATATATAATTTGTTTGCAGTGTTGATATATATAATTCCTCTTCTTTGTCTTTAAATATAACCTATGCTATTATGTATAATCTTATAACCCGTTTTCCGATAGTTTAAATTGCGATAAAATGATTCAACTGATTTTGACAAACGACCATTCATTTATAAGTTTAGTTCAGGATTGTAATAAAAAAAATATAATATAATATATATATATATAATAATAAAATAAAAGTTTTAAAAGAAAAAAAATATTTTCTTTATCTATATAATTTGTGTTTTTATTGGGCGCCACCCCTGGTATCTAGGGGAAAAATAATAATCAAAAGGAAAAGTACAATTACCTCGGCTATAAGCTCAGTGGCACGACGACCCTCAACCTCGAGACCACTGGGTAAACTTAAAACTAAAAAACATGAACAATTTAGATCTTAAAAAAATGGATTGTTGAAGAAAAATGTAATTTAGACTACAAATAAAAATAAATGTATGAAAAAAATTGTTGGCACTTTTGTGAATTTATTGTTGTTTCCCTTTTTTCCACATCCAAATCCTACCTATGGAATTCCGGTTAATTATAATTCTAATTTAATAAATTATAGCACAATTTTGTTGAGACCAAAAGAAGAGAAAAAAATAGACATATAATCAATAAAATTAATAATTAGACATAAAATAAAATGTTAAATAATTCTTTGTATTAGTCTGTCCTTCTGGAAATAAAAGAGTTCTGATTTGTTTAGTAAAAAGAAAAGAAATGATTACAATAATCAAAAGGTGAAGAGTTGGTTTGACCTCACCCATGAATAATTAGTCCATACTGAAACACCATCTTCATAAATTTGTTTCACTTGAAATTCTTCCACAATTTAAATGAGCATAAACATTGTAGCTCTTACACACTCTCTTAGCTTCCCCTTATTACTATTTTCACTTTAATCTTCCACTTTTGAATCAATATAATTAAAACTGGGAGCCCACATCCATTTGGCTCCATCTTGGACCACCAACCAGGAAGAAGACTCCTCTACTATTTAAAAACCTTCCAATCTTTTAAAATTTAAAAATGTTCTATTCTTNAATAAAAATGAAATGTAGGTTCAATATAAGTATTTAAATATAGCCAATTGAATATGAATAATGTTTTTAATAAAGAACTAAATGCCTATTTCCTTCTGTCAAAATTAAAAAAACTCGCTCGTTTTTATTCCTTTCTTCTTCTACAACCAAAAACTCGCTCCTCACTTGTTTGTTAGCACTTAGCATGCGTTAAAACAAACATGCCCGACAGTGAAAACTAATACAAGAGTCAATCACACTTCTTAAAAGGATAATTAATATGCTTAATAAAGGTAAGTGTTCTTCCTTAAATCAAAATTCCTTATTTAAATTATTTAAAACAATGTTTTACGTTGTTCCTTCCGTCCTTTTACTTTATTTAATATATGTAAACATCATCATTAGTCAGGCCAGCAACCAGCTGGTGAAATTCGAAGATTTCACACGAAATTAAATTAGAAATTGTTCACAAAAGTCGAAAAAAATAGGGAAACACAAGGTAGTGTGGCAAATAACATCATAGGATATATCCAAAAAAGTAGTTTGTAACAATAACAAAATTTTCTCAGTGAATTTTCATATTTTCATTATTTGCTTACATCAACAGGGAAACCATGATTTGACCTGTTAAAAATATTTCTCATGGGTCAAAAATATTAAATCATTCTGTAAATAAAATATATTTCATGGGTCCAAAATATTAAATCATTCTGTAAATACAAAATGTTTCATGGGTCAAAACTATTAAATCATTCTGTGAATAAATTATTTATCTCTGGCTAAACATAAACTCTTACTTAAGTTGTACGGCGGAATAAATATAATTATGGCAAACAATTATATATAACGAACAAACCAATGACAGAGCTCTCTATCTCTCTCTCTCTCTTTCTCTCTCTCTCTATATATATCTTAAACCTCTGACCATAAAATGGCCCTTTTAATAACCGCTCAGAGCACATATTTTAATTACAGCCTTTGATTGAGAAAATCCATTTCCTAAATTGGGGAAACGCTTATTTTTATTATAATAGACTTATCTTTAATTCGCATTTAAATTTTATTTAAATCAACAAGATATTGACTATAGTTTGCAAATTAAATGGTTCATGAAATGATAGTCTTACGTTTTATTTCGTTCATGAGTTCTACATTAAAACGGATACTATGATGTTTAAATATGTTTTGCTGTGTATTATATTTCTAAAAATTGATAATATGAACTAGGAAGGTGTTAAGATAGACATTATATTGGTTTTAAGTATGGGACATGGTTTAAATTATATAAATTATACTACAATTCAAATCAGTTAATTTGCTTAGCTACCATTTAATTTTGAGCGTATATTGAACCTATTAAAAGTAATATTTTATTCGTACCATCTATGTGATGGTCTAAGTAAAGCGTTTGGTGTTCATAATTTCAAATAATATTTCAAAATATTTACAACTTTATTTTCAGTGGATAATACTTCAAAGTAATATTTTGTGTGCGCCTTATATCTATTCACACACACACACACACACCTCTTTATCGTACACAGTATCTCTCTTGCATACACTCCTCTTCCACACACCTAATTTCTCTAACACACTTTCTTCCACACACCCACCTTTTTCCTAACTTACTCTCTCCAACACACACTTACACTCTCTAAAACACTCTCACTCTCTCTAACACACACTCTCTCACACAACCTGCTCACACTTTCTATCACACATACTTTAGCTTTCACAATCTCTCCCTTACAATATTATTCCCATTCTGTCTCACACACACAGATATGCATACATTATATCCCACACACTATGCATTTAGGACACATTAGCTCTCTCATACACTCTCTCACTCTATTTATCACACACTGTATTTCACAAACACACTTTCTTTTATACAATCTCACCTTCACAAATCTGTCTTTCACACACATTTTCCCTTTCACACAAACTTTCACTTATACACTCATTTTCTTTCTCTCTCTCTAACACACACACACACACACTCCATCTTTCCTACTCCATCTCTTTCAAACACTATCTCTCACTAACATTTGCTCACAATAATTCGATTAATATGATCAGGTAAATCGTAGAGGCTATTAGTTTCTTAATAAAAGGGGTAGTGATAAATGAGTTTAGATCGAATTAACCGAAATTCCTGTGGATATACGTAAACCTCAATGCTAAATCAAAAGTGGGATAGTAGAAGGTGATCCCGCTAGGAATAATTACCATGACTTCCCCGTATAATCGTAGTCTAGGCTACTGAAATATTGTGTCATTAGACAAAGTAACAAACCCTGTGGGTTTATAGTACCTGGGTAACCAGTTGCATTGGTAAGCTATTGGCAATTGCCTAGCATTGCTAGGGTAAAAAAGAATCACTACTACATTAAACAGCACGTAGTGATGAATTAAAATGGATACTAACTTAACATCGCACACCAGTGATCACGCGATTTAAGGTATTTATGCTTATAATATAGAAAGAAGTGCAGGTCATATCTGTACATTCTCAGTTATAGCTTAGTAAGTATGCAAATATTCTATTTTTTATTTATTGTTTTTATAGTCACCTACGAAGGTGGTCACTTAGTAAAAAGTATAAAAATTGCAAAATATATCATAGTAAAAATAAACACCTTAGATGCATATTCGATAGTTTCCCTAAAATGCTAGCCCAAGTTTATGATTTAAATAGTATTTTATTTAGCAAATACCCGCACCAGAAATTGCACTAAGTATAGTAATTATAGTCTCACAGTGTGTAATAGTAAATACTAAAGTTAACCTATAAACTAAGGTTCGCGCCAAGTTTTCATGTTCTATAGTTCTTGGTTTATTAGGTACCCGAATTGGCGGTCACAATGTTTGATGTGTAAGGCTGACTTGGAAAAAGTAAAAGAGTCAAAGGTGCACAGACTAAAGATTTATCTAGCTAATTATGAACGGTCAAAAATTTCTTGATTAATTGAGCATAAAGGTATACTTACTTACGTTCATGCGATTTAAGTGATCGAGATCGAGAGATTGGACATCGAGACACCGAACGGAACACATCGATCACCGACTAAAGTGCTTCGGTGGCCTCTTTAAGGCTTTAGTGAAGTGTTTAGTGAATTGTTTTCTTTCCCGGTTAAACGGGGTTCTAAACCTTACATTGTTTTTAAACTGTTTAAATTTTTCATAAACTTGTTTGAAATCAAACTTAAAAATCTTTCGGCCCCTTTCAGGGCCAAAAACTCGTTATCTTTTTACTTTGCGTGTTCGGCGAATGGCTAGTGAGCGGAGTGCCGGCTGGTCGGTACCATAAACGCGTGAAAGTGTAAACATCCAAACCAAAGACTGAAAAATGTCTACGGGATCAGACATTGATATGACAGAGGAGGGGGACGACGATTACACCATGTCTGAGGAGTCTCATGATGGGAGCATGGAACCACAATCCTCGGAAAAAAGTACCACAGACTCTCAACATCCTGGGCACTCACAGAACATAAAAGGTAAGCAGCGACAACCAATATTAAACTTCGAACCTGTCTCAACGTTAAAACGTAAGAACCGGACCAAACAAAATCAATAAAGGTAACAAACAAATTCGCTCCACTAGTTAGTGGGCAAGACACCATAGCCCAACAGGGCTCCGGTATGGAGTCGACAGACGCCATCCACTATGGTGATGCTCAAACAACGAAAAAGGTAAAAACTCAAACTATAATAATTCCTAACTCGGAGGAATACAATAACATAACCAAACTTCTAAAGACCAATATGAAAGACGAATACAAACTCCACTGCACGGCACAGGGAATTAAAATCATCACAAGCTCCTTAAAAGACTACACTGCACTTCAGAAACTCTTGAAAGAAATAAACCTCGAACACTATACATATATATGTTATAGAGGGACAGACCATTCAAGGTAGTGATTAAGGGCCTCCACTCCACCATGCCATGCGAGTCTATAATCTCAGAACTCACCGAAATGGGGTTCAATCCCATCAACGTGGGGCAACTGTTCACCAAATCCACCCCACAATTAGCAACACCGAGGCCAATCCCTATATTTGTATCCACTCTGGAGAAAACACAGTCAGTAGCTGAGATATACCAAGTCAGGGCCATAAACCATACCGTTGTGAGGATAGAAGAAAACCAAAAATCCACCAGCTTAATACTCCAGTGCCACCGCTGCCAACGTTTTGGCCACTCAAAAAACTACTGCTCACAAACACCAAGGTGTGTCAAGTGTCTCGGGGAGCACTTGACCACAGAATGCGCCAAAAAATTTAGAACTACGCCGGCACGCTGCGTCAACTGTAAGGGTGAACACGCGGCTAACTATAGAAACTGTCCCACTCTTGTTAGAGAGATGGAAAAACGGGAAAAACAGTTAATAAAACCTACAAAGGGGGTACAAAAGCCAGTGTAGATATTTGCTCCACCAAGTCAAGTCGCACAGACACTTAGGATAAACACCAGAAACACGACCACTTACTCTCCCTCGGCCAAGCGGATGAAATACGCTGCAGCCGTTGTCAACCTACCCAAAAAACCCCAACGAGACCAACGCTAATTCCACCGATACTTCTGACCTAAGTGGCCTATTCCAAATATTTAAGGACATAAATCTTTCAGGCATCCTTTCACACATTAAACTATACATGACCAGGTTAAAATCTGCTCCGGACAAAACCAATAAGGCCCTAACTCTTCTAGAAGCTGTCACTGATTTTTACCGCGATGATAATTAATCAAACCTCTCAACCACAAGACTTTCTTAACATTATATTTTGGAACGCCAACGGCATAATACACCAGGCCCATGGGCTAGAACAGCTACTGCAAACGTACGGGGTTGGTATTGCCCTCATCTGCAAGACACATTTAACACCAACCAAACGTGTGAGCTTTTACGGATACGACATACACAGGACAGACAGGCCTACCAGAAGGGGTGGGGGAACCGCTGTACTAGTAAAGAAAAACATAAACCACTACCACACAACCTTACCGGGTATGGTAAACATAGAATCAACTCCGGTGATAGTCCCCTTACCATTTAGGGAGATAATGTTTACAGCCATGTATAGGAGCCCTACCGCCCCATTCACCGACCCAGATTTAAACGCCCTGACGGCAAAGACAAATTTCTTTACCGCCGGAGACCTAAACTCCAAACACACTTGTGGAACAGCCGCACAGCCAATCAAGCAGGCCGCACCTTAACACAACATGCTACCCAAAATAACTACCTAGTGCTGGCACCGGAGGAACCAACTTTCTACCCCTTCAACTATAAACACCGTCCTGATGTACTAGACCTCATACTCGCGGACCTCAATCAACATCCCGAATAACTACATACTCTAAATGAACTAGACTCTGACCACCTCCCGATCTTCTGTAGGTTGCTGATAAACACTAACATCTGAACTTCCTTCCTTAGAAGAAACACCCATAAAAGGGACTGGCCCAAATACAAAGACACCCTAGAAAGAGCTATTCCGGGTGAGTGGGAAGTAGGAATTACCGAAGAGGTTGATCACTCAATCGCTCTCCTGACTGCAACACTCCTTGAGGCCCATCGAACGTCAACTAACTACGAAGCCCCACTAATCAAACTAAAGAGAGATCACCCTGACCTCAATCTTTTAATAGCTCAAAAGAGGGAATCAAGACACGACTGGCAGACTTCTCACTCGCCGAGGCATCGGGCAGTTTACAATAGACTGAGGGCCCTAATTCGACGAAGGGCAAAGCAACTAAAACTGATCCAATGGAATGAGTTCGTTTCAGAGATTGTCAACGGGGGGACAACGTCTGGACTATCACCAAGCGACTTAAAGGCTGCTCCCAAAGATCTAGAACATCGGCCATCCACGGAAGACAGGGGATGTCATACATAGCCGAGGAAAAAGCCGAAGCTATAGCAGACTCCCTACAGGATCAATTTACGGCGAGATGACCTGGCGGTCTAGGGGTAAAGTGTCGGACTTCTGTGCTGGCAGCAGGGGTTCAATCTTCGGTCCCGGCACCTATTTATCTGATTACCAAACCCTTCCTTCACCTCTGACACGACATCTTGTGAATGTGGGGATTTCCAGGCCTCCACCGTAGTTCAGATTCCACGTTAAACTGTAGGTCCTCCATTTAATCTCACAATCAACCTACCACTACACATTAGCGTAAGTGCGTATAACCCGAACGGGTAGTAAGACGCGGTGCTAATAATATAATAATAATAATAATTTACGGCGAACAATTAGCCTCAAGACGAAGACTTTTCAGCACTGATCAGAGAAGAGGTTAATATATTCTTAGAGGAACCGTTCGAGGAACCACCACCCCCAGTGTCTGGTTCTGAGATTGAACAGGCCACAAGCAAACTGACAAAAAAAGAAATCCCCGGGAGCGGACAAGATTTCAAATGAGATGATCTGCCATGCCCCTGATACAGTTATCACCCTCCTGACGGCCATTCTCTACGTAGCATTGAGAAGGGGTTATTTTCCAGCGTGTTGGAAATTGGCGAACGTAATATCCATTCCGAAACCAGGAAAAGACTCTAAATCCCCACAAAACCGGAGGCCAATCAGTCTACTCAGCAGTATCGGTAAGACCTACGAGAAAATCTTACTTAAGAGACTGAAGTTTTTGCCCAACAACAACGCGTATTCCCTGACACACAATTTGGTTTCCGGAGCTGCCACTCCACGGTCCACCCCATCACTAGTCTTGTGGAAGAAATCACGGAAATCTTTAACAAGAAGGAGACAACACTCGCGGTCCTCATGGACGTAGAGAAGGCGTTCGACAAGGTCTGGCATACCGGCCTCCTTCGGTAGATGATCTCCTTCAACTTCCCTAAACCATATATACACAGTAAGGAACTTCCTACGAGGTCGCTGTTTTACAGTCAAAATGGAAGGCAAGAAATCGTCCAGACACAACATCCAAGCGGGAGTCCCGCAGGGGTCCGCACTATCACCATTCCTTTACAGTGTGTATGTCGCCGACGTCCCGACAGGTCCTAAAGTTAGGGTGAGACTTTTCGCCGATGACACTCTGTTCTTCACAGCTCACAAAAACATCAAGTATGCTTTTAACCACATGCAGATATACCTGGACCAGTTCAGTGACTGGCTAGAGAAGTGGAGAATAAGAGTAAATCCAACGAAATCCACGGCCATCAATATATCCAGAA
>CABFVX010002067.1:49883-129424 GCA_902151425.1 Timema shepardi | reverse complement strand
ATTTAAGGACTTAAGGCCTTCTCTAGCTTAGGCCTTGGGCGTAGCTAGGCAAACTATTCTGCAGTCATGTATAAAGGTATATCATACCTCGCGGTCTCAGTGACTTATAATTTGCTACCTTTCAATCTTGACGGAGTGTACATAACGAAGTTAATACAATATCAACATATTGTACCATTTCAGCGAAAAATAGCCAAATGTGGGACGGTTAAAGTGTACTAGACTCTATATTTTTTTGTGAATTAAATATTAATCAAACTCTCACATATAAGTAGCGCTATTTAATATTTTTTTTAAAAAAGAAGAGGATTGATCTATTTTGGTTACAGAGTAGCCAACTTAAAAAACCCTTATATACCCAACACTAAAACACCTATGAAAGCTTAGGTTAATCTTGGCCGGGTAATAACTGTAGGCTTATTAATTATATACATTATTAAGAGCTTGAAAGTAAGGTCTGTACCCTAATAATCTTTTTTAATATTAATTTGGGTTTTTATATTAATTAAATCATTTCCCTTTTACATTCAGTTCTTTGAATCGGTTTACTTGTAATAGAAAGTTATGTGAGTTTACTACGTGTCATCTCGTTAGTTGATGTTAAATACATTTTTAAACAGGATTGTGCTCCATTTGAAAGAGTTGAGCTTGCTACAGAAAAAGGTGAAATGTGGTCCGTGTGGATAATAATTATTGCTTCCTAGGTCATTCCATGTATGTTCATCCAGGCCATTCAACCCGCTATTTTAGCTTTTGATAAAATTTGGCACATAATATCTTTATAATAATAGCTTGTTATGCGTTTGCAGGTTGAGCGTCTCGTGGAGCGAGTTCAGTTTTCAACCCTTTTGGATGATCGTCGGGATGCCTGTCGTGCTCTCAAAGCTTTATCTCGCAAGTACCGCATTGAAGTGGGTGCTCAGGGAATGGGGGCCTTAAAGCATGTGTTGGAGACAGATCATGCTGATAGTGAGATCGTAGGATACACTCTAGACACGCTCTGTAACATAACTGCTCCAGAGACATTTGAGGAGGAAGGTAAGACCTATCTTGGAGACAATATGAACCTGTCTCACTTTTTAACTGGTGGAATGAGGAGCCATTTTTACACATTACTTCTCTTAACACTGGAAAGCCTGGAACGATTATTTCGACCACATTAGGAATTCAATGTTTCATTACATTTAGAATTGTTGAAGGAACATATTGTTGCCGTGTGACTTCTTAAGATAGGGCTTTACATGTTATGAAAAAATCACACCTCTCATAAATAAATAGAACTGGCTGTACCAAACATTATACCTCAACTCAGGAGAGATAAGGAAGGTTTTCAAGATTGAACACTTAAAAATGGTATAAAAGCGACTCATTTTCCTATTTTTCTTAAAGTGTGGCTGTATTTGAACTGAGGAGTGACGGATCTTACCTCTCTAAAGGCTTCGACTTGACTGAAGTGTTTGTGACCAATGCAGATATATTTTAGTATTTTGGATAGGGAAGGGATTTTTGGAGCAGGTTATTTTTTATCATAATTACTCATTTGAAAATCAATCCGGTTCATAACAAATTTATAGCATGCATGATTCACCTTAAGTCTTGATGAACACTGACTCCAGGATCATTTTCCATATATAATTTAGAATAAACAGTCAAAAGAACATTGTAGTTAGCCTTATTAAACTTATTGAATTTAATTGCTGGAAAAAACTTTTTCCACTTATAGTCAACCTTAGATATATCTGTAAGTTAGTTCTCTTATAAGGAGCTCTTTTCTTGGGACTCTTAGGACATTTCCTTACCTTATGCCTAGCACTACACATAGTCCTTTGGCATTTTATTTGGCCTAGAGGAAGTATTTACCTTTTTAATTCCAACAGAATCATCGCTTTATGCACTAAAGGCATGTAACTAACTCATTGCATTAATTTCTTTGCTATTCTCTGATCTTTGTTTTTTAAACATACCAAAGCTGCAGTCCCCTCTTCCCACTTGTAAAACACTTCCAGTTTTGCTGGGAGCATATGTTATGTCTGAAGACTCTGAAACGATGACACATTCCAGTGACCCTAAGCTACCTGATGATTTCTCACAAAGGGGGAAAGAAGAGGGACCAGATTTATTGATGATGTCATGATATTGGACTTATCCTGACCTCCCTGCCCATTAATGCAAGGATTGCAGTTGTGGGTCTAGGATTTTTGTTTGTGACCTGAATAGTTTCATGCTAAGTGTTATATTATCACAGACTTCTCAACATTTAAATACGACTCATTAATCAGATGCCGTTTGGCTTCGGACACCAATCTACACATGAAAATTGTTCCTTAAGCTGAATGCATCATCTCAGAACTCCCCAAACTCATATGCCTTTATTAGGGGTTTTAATCTTAATGTGCTCTGATACCAACTTGTCATGATGCTAGTATTGTATATTGTGTTTAAAACATTCGGCTATTATAATTTTTAATGAAGAAAATTACACACACACCAAGGACTTAGTTGTCTAAGAAATTGGTACTAACATCATTTTTTAAGATTCTTCAGGTAGTTTCTCTCACTAATTTAATAAATATAAAAGTTTTGGCAACATTTTAAATAGCGCTTACAGTCAAATAAATAACCGACATTTCCATTTACAAAACAAAATTTTTATCTCTGGGAATTTAGCTATATACATAATTAGAGTTTATTAATAACACCCCTTGCTATGGCTCTGCGAGTACTTGAATTTCGAGCTTTGAGCCGAGATCGTTATTAAAGATTAGGACTGAGTTTGAAAAGTTTATAGGCTTGTCATTTTCGAGCTTCCTCCCGATTTATATACAAATTAATTTTTAGAACACAATGAAAAATATAGGCTATTTAATTTATATGATATTGGCAGTTACACTTATAAATCTTTGGTAATCTAACAAGGATATTTTAACTAAAACATCATACCCACATCTAATGTGCCAGCCAGGTGCAACAACTCAATATCAGATAAAGCATAGATCACAAGTTTTATAATATAAGAGTAATAATTTCATTCATCCTCACATCTTGGCAATGTTTGTATTGTTCCAGAACACCCTAGCCTTGGTCCTACACTGACTGGTGTTAGTCAGCAGTTCACAGAGATTTTCATCAAACAGCCAGACAATGTGGCTCTAGTATTAGGATTCTTGGAGGAGTACGACTTTCACGTTCGTTGGCCGGCAGTTAAACTGCTGACTTCACTGCTTGCCAATAAGTATGTGGACACAACATAGAGCCAGTCGGGAGACAATTCAATACATAATATTTCAAAGAAAACAATTTAGCAACATCACAGTACAACAATTGTTGGTCTCTAGAATGTTTCACATATTCACACATATTCTATCTATGTTTAGTTAGATCTACTAAATAATCTATATATTTAGTTAACACATGAATCTGGGAATAGCTCATTGAGCTTAGTTTAAATCATTTCATCATCTCTAAACACACAACTGACATCCCTTCATTATTCAAACACATGAGTGACATCACTTTATCATCTACAAACACACAACTGACATCCTTTCATTACTCAAACACTTGAGTGTATGATGATACACGTCCTGCGAAGGGCATCGATTAAAGTGATACCGTTTAATTAGCTGATTTGCTTCGTGATCGAGCACTAATTAGAGCGGTGCGGTATTTTGATGATATAATTGCCCCACGTTGGGCGCATACCCCTCATTTGCTTGTATCTTAAAGAATTTAATGAATTTTGATATAAGAAAATGTAGCAATTAATAAACATTGATACATTATCTTAGAAGGGGTGTTGAAAATATTAACATGAAATTTCACTCGTTCTCGAGAAAACTGTTATTTCTAAACGTATGATTTTTCCACAAGACCTGTCCGGTAACTAGTGCCATCCACGGTTTCCGTGATCCATCTGCTCTTATTGGCGCGGAAGGATACTTAGGTAGGTTGTGAAGCCACACCACGCCTTTCAACCTCCCATCAATCATCCCACAAAATAGGTTATAGACTTGCACATGACGGGGCCAAGGGCCATAATGAGTAATATCTGAATGTTATCAGGCAGAGTTTTGATACTTACTTTAGTTGTTTTGAACTAATCATATCATGAAAACATTGTCCCTTTTGATTGTTTGGTTAATAGCTGTGGTTTTCTGAATGTAGATATATGTCTGTAGTAGCTTTATGGTTTGAATAATATTGTATCTATATTGTTGTAAAATGTTTTGGGCTAGAAAAATGAATTTAGTTTGAAGGTCTTTAATTAGTGAAAGCCTTTTGGGCAAAGACATGCCTGATAGTGCTAGCTTGAGTATTAGGACTTAGGTGTGAGACCTAAACACAAACAGGGTTCTAGGAAAATAAAAAAGGCATACAATTGTGGTCAATTTGAATGCATATTATGCTATATATTTGATTTGATTGGTTATAAATATTTGAGAAAACATAATAACAAAAAGCGAAAAAAAAACTGTCAATAGGAATACACCCATAATGTTTAGCCTGTGGCTGATGAAGCTGTCTCTGACAGTGAAAGCTTGAAGAAAAATGTGTGTTTGTGTAAATCTTGTGTGGTCTACTAGATTTTCAAGACCAGTAAATCCCATCAAGGCTAAGTTTGGTCATATACCTTCAATTTCTCGATATATTTTAACAATTTTGCCTGGGGATCTATTTAACTACTATATTAAGTATTTTGGTCAATGGCAAAAGGTAAAATGAATGCCAACAGTATCACAATGGCCTATATGCATAAACTGTATTCTTGTTGCATCAAATATTGTGTTATTACAGACCCAAGGATCTTCAAGAGATTGTGTTAGTGAGCCCTATGGGTGTATCAAAACTCATGGACCTGTTGAGTGACAGTCGTGAGGTCATCAGGAATGATGTACGTGCATAATATATCTTGTTGAACAATGACTAGCAATTATTATTTCACTTAAGGGGTATCTCTTCACTAAATTATAGTCACAAGCGAGAACAACATCGCTTGTTGAATGATTGAGCAGCAAGTCTCATCACTTAGGGTTTTTTGAATTACTGACCAGAAAGTATATCTTCACTTAGCAGTTGATACAAGGAGGGAACAATATCTCTTGTTGAATGATTGAGCAGCAAGTCTCATCACTTAGGGTTTTTTGAATTACTGACCAGAAAGTATATCTTCACTTAGCAGTTGATACAAGGAGGGAACAATATCTCTTGTTGAACTATTAGACAGCAAATATTTCCACACTTAGGAGTAGTTAGTTACAAGTTGTGAACAAGATATCTTGTTGAACTTCTAATAAACAAGTATCTTTTTACTCAATGACAGTCGCAAGTGAAGAACATTATCACTTGTTGAACTAGTGATTTGTAAGTATATCTTTATTCAGTGACGGGTATATCTATTCTCTTTATTAAACTCTTAATTAGGCTTGTATGGGAATTACATTTTTACTTTGAGAAATTTTCAAGCAGATAATAACGATTTCCCCCGAGAACGGGTCGAGAAACAGGAAAAAGTTAAAAAATATTTTCCACATTAGATATAGTTTTATTTTCCAGATTTGTAACTCTAATCTAAACTTAGCATTCCTGTTCCTTCCAATAAAAAATTAAAATTATTTGATGATAAAATTAGAATCTTAAGGAAATTGGGTCGGAAGGAAATCAAATTTAATAGTTTCAATTAAGTTTAATGTAGTTTTAGATGTAAAAATTATTTTTGAATACGGTCATGAAAAAGGACAAAAACTATAATTCAATTGCAGTTATAGGTCTGAACAACAAATTTAAATTATATAATCTTGTTAAAAAATGTACACTTAAATTTTTTATATTAATTTATTTTTTAAAAGAATGTAAGTTTTCCAAATAAACTAAATATTTTATATAGCAAGTGTTGAGTATTTTTTAATGTAATTTTAACGCTAATTAAATACAAATGTAACATTATTAGACAAACTTTAATTGTAGATTTTTATAATTTTTCCCGAAAAATCTCGGGGAAATCTCTTTTACCGCCCGAATTTCGGGAAAATCTAATTTCCTGACTTTGTTCCCGAAGATCGGGATCCCACACAGTTCTACTCTTATAAGTAAAACTTTGTTGTGTGTCCAGGCTCTCCTTCTACTAACTCAGTTGACCAAAGGGAATGCTAATATCCAGAAGATTGTGGCATTTGAGAATGCATTTGATCGTTTATTTGATGTAATCATGGAGGAAGGGTACTCAGATGGAGGGATAGTTGTTGAGGACTGCCTTTTGCTTATGCTCAATCTACTGAGAAATAACACTTCTAATCAAAATTTCTTCAAGGAAGGTAAGCTAGTGTTGAACTTTGGACCTTTTGTTTAACGAGCTCATTATGTCCCTCAGAAGGTATAATTGGCTGGTTCAGAGAAATAAGCAAGGGTTGAAATCATGAACTGAAGTAATTGGGGCCAACATTAATTATAATTACTGTTCTCTCTTGTTCAGGAAGCTACATCCAGAGACTCACCCCAATGTTCAAGTTACCTCAAGATGTCGATGACTCTGGTTGGTCTGCACAGAAAGTTAGCAACATTCATTGCATGCTTCAGGTACAAAACTGGACCTCATATTTCTCCATAGGACAAGATTGTTTGCCACTGCATTTTGTTGCTACAACTAATAGAAAATACCAAGTGTGATCTCATATTTTACTTCATTTCGAGTAAAAAAGAAAAAATACACCATTGCATGTGATATATTTTATAAACTATGAATTCATTTGGTGGAGTAATTTAATAGTGCATGTGAATTTTTATTCAATTGACAATTAATGATATATATTTATTATTCTCATTAATATATGTTATCTAGCTATGAAACCACCTAAGGGTTCTTGAGGTTTTAAACCCTTCTAAGTTTTAAATCACTAAAATGTTCTTTGGGTTTGAAACCCTTTAAAGTAGAGTTGGGTCAAATACATTATTTTATGAATCCAAATCTCTAATTTACCTTCAAATCCTGAATCTCGAATTCAAATCTTAGAAAAAATTATGAACATAAGAGGAAATATAAATACAATAGAATAATATAAAATACAAATAGTAACTAAATGTTAACATTATTTCTTATAATCCATTCATTATAAAATTCATTTAAGTGTTAAATTATTGTTCGGGGGCTGGTTAAGTTCATTCTATTATTATAATAGTTTCTGAGCCACCAATAAACAGTATTAGAGTTCTGAAACAAATTCACTTAAAAAAGTATCTTAGTCTCGAATCCAAAATTTTCTTGAATCTCAAATATCCTTAAGGATTTGAAGATTCGAGGGTCCATCTCTACAATAAAGTTATCTAGGTTTGAAACACTTTGAATGTTCACTAGGTTTGACACCCTTTAAATGTCCTCTAGTTTTTAAACACCTTAAAGTTTTGCTGACCCTTCCACAAAGCCTTTTCTGTATCCAGCCAGAATGAAAAACAAATCTTTTGCCATCCTCATTGAACGTCTTTTACGAGTAAATGTGGTCTTGTCCTGCAAAGTAATATTAACGGTCCTTGAAAAAGCTGTATATGTATATAGCAACATAAATAAATAAATATACAAACTAGCCTTAAATACATATTTGAAACTATTCAAATCAGCCTAGCCTAGTTTTATTTGATCAAAATATGTAATTACATTCTAGTTATTTTTCCATATCACAAATTGGAAGATGATTTGTGGGGTGTGTATTAATAGCATTTGTTTTATTTGTTTTATAGCCTTAAATGCAACCTATACCTTAAAAATAAGCACAGAAAAAAAGAGTTTTTTAAACCCAGTCTTTTTGTTCAAGCCAGATTTAGTTTAAAATAATTGATTTCTATTATATTAAATCATTTGTTGTTTCTTATTAACTATTTATGGGGTATATGCCCATTCTCAACTCAGAGTGAGGTAAATAATAAGTTATACCTTTGATTAAAGAACATTTATCTTTATCAAAATTATAAATTACTGGCAAATTAAGATATTAATCATAAAATATAGTATTATTTTGAGAACTACATTGTAGAGATTTCATACAAAAATGTAGCTTAAATATTACATTATTACTAAACAAAGAATGAAATAATTAGGGGCATTGTATAATACTGTACAGTACTTTAATTAACTTTACTAAATCTTTAAGTTCAAAAAGCATTAACATTTTGTGCATACAGGTTTATGAATGACTAGCATTTGTCCACAGCTTTGTTAAAATTTAACATAACAATCATCAACAAATTCAATAGCTATGGATGCTAGAAAAGAATTAAACTTAGTTGAGAGCAGTGTTTTATGTATGTACAAAAGTTCACTAAGAAACATGAACTCACTCCCATTTCTTCTCCTTCCACATCCCAGCTCATATTACGTGTCATCTTATGTACCTACAATGCCAGCTACAACTAATGATCGCTGCTTATGCACGGTTTTTTCGACATTACTGCGCTCGTTGATTAGCTAGATGAGCTAGCTTATCCTCTATTATGAAAAATAAAGAGTTTAACAGAAGTATTCTCATTCCTATCCGATTAGTAAATTTTGAGTTACTGGGAACAAACAGACATACAGACAAACATTCTAAAAATTAATTATTTGGTATTATTATTTTTTATACATCCAGCAAAGAAATAAAAACTCCACAAAAATTCGAATGTGCAGACAAACCTAGATTGTGTACCTGTTATTTGCATGATAGATATATAAAGTAATTTTGTTCATTTTTAGTATATAAAACTAACTACGGGGAAAACCAACCAAATCTTAAATTATATTTAGATATTAATCCTTTGTTGGTTTAAATTGTACTACATAACGAGAGAAGTAGACTGACTAAAATACAATGTCAAAGTAGATATAGTTCATACACGGTTGGAAAACGAGTAGGTGACAGCTAGCAGAAGGTCTTTATTACAAACATTAACTGAAAGTGACTTATGTCAACCTATCTGGAAATAATAATTATTTGTTTATTAATACTATATTATCATAAAAAGTATTCTCAAACTATTTTAATAATTCTTTACTAAGAATTACTGTATAGTTTGCATTTTCATAGGTTGTTGAAAGAACAAAATATATTAATAAAACCATGTTTTTGGTTTTGCAGTTGTGGCAACAAGGTATTGTACATGAAATAATAAATTAAAAAGTATTACATTCACACTTGTAGCTTGTTATAATTGGCCACCATAATAAAACTAATGTTTTTTTATAGCTTAGAGAAAGACCTACACAAAATATTAATTCAAAAATAAAACATTTTTATTTTGTAAACTGTGCATGAACATATCTGAAAACAGTTTGTATGACGTCATTAACCACACTTGTTTCGGCTGTTTTGCCATCTTAATTTACAAAGTGAACATAGCATTTTAGAAAGCTCTCGCTTGAAAATCATTTTTAAGTGAACCACAGACGCTGGTTGAAAAAAAAAAGTTCTTTTCATAAGTTCATGTTTCAATAATGTAAAAACTGTTAAAAAATAATTCAAAACAAATGCTTTGTTGTGAAAGTTTTGACTACAAAAGATGACAACGATTCAATATATGGTTTGGCAGATAAATATTGTAACAAAGAATACACTTTACCATATTTTTGCCCCTATAAATACATTTTATCAGAGTGAATCTAAGCATTTGTTTGGATTTTAACCATCTTCGCTCGGAACTTACATTTTGGCATTGGACATTTTTTAATTATATACCTCCATGTAAGGTATTTCAACTGTACTATGATTCCATGGCTTGATAAACTATTTAGTAATACATAATCATTCAAAATCGTTTTTTCTTTTCTAATATTCTTCAATATATTGTTATTCTATTCCATTTATTTCTAGTTCTACAAAGGAATGAAGCTCCTTAATACTAATTACTATATACTAATCTAACTAACTCTAGCTAAAACTAATGCAGTTTTCTGCACACGGAGATGTCACGTGTTTTCCTGTTTGACCTACAAGGTGATTTTATTGGTAGTATTGCGTTGCTATTGGCCGAACTAGTTGACTGCTTGGCAGCCAGCCTTCAGGCCAATTGATGCCATGGTTGTTTGCCGATACCGACCTCCGATTACAATTATTGCCAAGTGTTTTGAGGGCATGAACCTAGACGGTCCAGTCATCCTTCACATTCTTGTGAAAACATTGGTATGACTTTTTTCTTTTTGCCTGTTGGCATATCAGGGCGAAGATTTGGTCTTCAGAGTCATTGCTGTCTCTGGAATCTTGGACTCTGACCCCTGTCCTCGTCAGGCCTCTCCAGGAAACCTAGAGAAAATGATACGGTTATTTTCACATTCTATAGCCACCAAACTAAGTCCTAGGTGGTCTATGACTTCCAGATCTTCCCACTGTCCTTACAGTATAAGTGCTGTTGGTCCTCTCAACCAATGTCATTTTCTGTGTCGTTATCCTCATCTGCCCTAATGCCCCTCTGCTTCTTTTGTACTGTCTCTTTCTTTCTCCTTTTAGACTATCAATATAGTCTTTGTGTTCCTAAAGCGAGAATTTTCTGCGACTTTATTGAGGAGTTTTCAAGGGACGCTATCACATAGGATGTCTTAAATATGGCGTCCTTAAAGTATGGCTTGTTACTGGTTTCTCAGATGTTGGGTGTTACCACATTCCTAAACAACATGCTCAGCTGTTGCCTTCTCTTCACAGTCACACTTTCTCATTTCAGTCAGTCCGCGGTCATAAAGAAGCACTTTGTACAGCCCATGTCTTGTTATGTAGTGCACAAGTCCCTGGGCACGTTGCAGGTGTTTGAGCCTTAGACGTTCTTCTACACATGGAAACACGTCGAAGGCTTGCCTACCATGTTTGCTCCCTAACCAATTGACTTGCCACTCTTCTTGCAGGGTTTTTCTTATCCCTGCCGATGTCAACACTCTGACCCTGGTCAGAGTTTCTGCTAGGCAAAAGTCACATTTCTTCAACCAGTACATTATGCAGACCAATACCAAGTGTGACATTCAGCGTGTCTGTGGATGTCATTGAATATGTGCTGGAGAGTCTCAAAAGTGTATTCTTTTGAAGTCTCCTTAGTATATTTTATGTTATGATGCTTTTCAAATAGTGTGCCCACAAGTTCACCCTGTAGCACATGATGAAGACGAGTAAACCTTCATGATACCTCTTGACAGTATGCATAGAGAGATGAAACCTTCTATGCTCTATGCTGACTATCCTAATCATCACATGCTTTACTTTGCCTCATACCTGCTCCATGTGGGCCTGGAAGTTGCGCATCTTGTCCAATGTCACACCCAAATATCTAGTAGTCTTGCTTCACCTGATTACCTGAAGGCCAATCTTCAGTGGATGATTCTTCAGGAGTGTCCCATGTAGGTGGTCTTTTCTGGTACTAATTTGAGTTTGACCTTCTTGCACTTGGTATCTAGACCCTGTAGTTCCTGGTTCACCTTGGTTTTTAACTGCGATCCTGCTTGACCTTCAACCACTATTAGCAGATTGTCCGTGAAGGCCACCAATCCCACTGTTCCTAGGAGTGCCTAAATTTATAGTAACCTAGGTTCTAGATCAATATTCCAGAATACCAGCCCACTTCCTGACCCTTGGGGGCAGCTATTGATACTTTTCTTGCATAAGGATACACCCAGACACCTCAGTGGGACTGTCCTTGTGATAGCACAGGAAACTGCTCCTTATACCCTTAGGGTATAGGGATGTGTGTATTCCATCATATTTTGATAAAAGGAAGAGTTGTTATCATCTTCATGTGACTTGTTACAATGTTGGCTAAACTGAACAGGTTGGGTGAGTGGGTTTTTGTTGGCACTAAGTTGTATAAGATACTTCTTTAAAATTACTGTACAGCGTGCGATTTCTGTTTAGACTTTGGAGAAATAACTGTGTTAAGAATATTTTAAAGGTGGAAATATAAAAGTACTGAAATATGATTTCGCACAGTGGTCAATTTTACACTTTCAGGGGGATATTTGTTTCAAAACTCAATTCATTAAAATTCAAAAATCTCGTTCTAGGATTGTAGCCAGTTAGATACCTTGCTGGATCATGTAACAATAGTCGGAATTCTTGTAAGTGCTCGGCGATAACGACTCAGGTATGTGAAAGAAAGTAAACAACCACCTCAGTAACACTTTGTCGTCACTATTAGTCGGTTGTATTCTTGTTATGCTCACAAGTGCATACAGAATTTTATTGTGGAAAGTTCTATTTCACCATGGCTGCTGGCTGGTCCTTCAGGTTAGTTATAAACCTACTTTTGTAAGTATATAATGTTTCGGTGACCTTAGTCCAGTTTTTTTCTAAAATTATGGAAAAAACACATTTTCACTACTATTGCTCAGATTTCATTAGGATAAAAAAAAATAGTACCCTTTATTTCAAGCTGAAAATTGTTTGATATAACTCTATACATTTTTACCTATCTAATGATACCACTCATAATATGTGTAGGTCTGCGGAGGTAATATTTTTATTTATTTTTTGGTCATTAGGTATCAGGTTGGGAGTGACACATTTAATATTGTTTGGATTTATTTCAAGCGAATGTCTTATTTCTCAAGCAAATATCGTTCAGGCAAGGAGGCAAATGGTTGATTTCATCACATCAAGAATTTCAGATATTCCTGAAGAGGGTATCACCAAGATTTTGTTATTTTACAACAAAATTCTAAGTAGTTGGAGGGCAAGCGGAAGAAATAGGAAGAGTTTTTTTGAAACAAAATGAAGAGTGGTTTGGAGAACTGATACACAAATCAAATGCCAAGTTTACTCAGCAACAACTCGGTACTGCAACTCCCTTTGGACACCGAGCCACAAAAGAATTCAACACATAGAATATCAGGACAAAGAGAAGTCGTAAAATAAATATGGTGGCAAGTCACAGTCCAGAAGAACTTGCATTAGTAACTCAAACAAGCTTCACAAAAAAAAGGCAAGAGGAATATTTCTCATACTATAAAGAAAGATACAGATAAAGATAAAGGTCCTTGCTCTTTAAAAACAATAAAGAATTTTAATGCATCAAACAAATATATGCAACCATACACTCCGGAAGAGCCCTGGCATTGATTATTGACACTAAATTGATAAAAACACAGTGCATCAAATTGAAAAGAAGGATCAAATGAGAGAAATTGCGACATCTATCCCTCCTATGACAAAATGTTAAAATTAAAAATGGAGTGATACCCCAGGGAAAACTCACTGAGACTGTGGTGGAGGTAAAAATTACAATCTATCCTTGATCACAATGTTCAACGTTTGTCAACAGCTCAGAATGAGGTTATTACTCGTCTAGTAACAGATCATGAAATTTCAACATTTTAAATTACTTATAAATGGGGCTTTGATGGAAGCTTCAGTCACTTAACATACAAACAAAGATTTCTGGAGAGCTCAGATTCAATGGATTCTGATTTGTTGCTAACATATTTTGTGCCATTATGAATGATTACGAGAATCAACAACTGAGAAAAAATAATTTGACTAAATCCTCTTTCTTCTTCGACCCGATTTTGCACCCCAATAAGATTCCAATTCATAAAAGAGAAACAGACATGAGACTGCAGAAAAGTGAATACATAGAAAGGGAAATATCATCATTAATATCAACCAGTTTAAAAATTGACAAAAAGGGTATCAATGTACAACATATTATATTAATGAAAACAATGCTGGATGGTAAAATAGCCAACCCTCCAACTGGAAATCCTTCAACCCAAAGCTGCAACATTTACAAAGCAACGCCAAAGCAGAGGAATCACATAAATGCTATTATGAAAATACCCTGAAACACAAGCATGCTCCAATACGGATTATCTACATTACATACCCATATCCAATTTTTTGAATTTATTTTGCATAAATCATACCAATTAAGTATAAAAACTTGGCAGATTTGAGGACCTGAAAATGAAGGTGCCTTTGAAGAAGGCTTGGGGCTGAGCCTTAGGGAACATCAGACTTTTTCAAAATCCTTTTAACTGCAAAGTCGAAGATTTGCCACCTGTGCTCCAGCTAGATTGATCGACCTATCTTCAAATGAATCATTCAGGGATTTGTTTAAGGAAGTTAATATACTACACGTGTATAATTCATTGCCTGAACAGAACTTTAAATGTCTCAAGGACTTTGCTCGGGGCATGTTTTCTGTGTTTGGCTCAGCATACCTGTGTGAGAAAACATTTTCAAAGCTGAAGTATGTCAAATCTAAACATCATACCTCATTGTCAGATGAACATTTGATCTCAATTGTGTTAGTTGAAACAACTAAATTTGAACCAATTATTGGAGGAATTTTATCTGACAAACAATTCCAAACATCACACTAAAAGGAAAAACTTAAAACCTTTTATTTTGGTATTAAGCAGAAAAAACGTCCTCTCTAATGTAATATTAAACAATTGAAACATTTTCTTTATCTCAAAGTAACATGAAAGTGTTGTTTATCAATCAGGCCCTCTACCCAAAATTCCAAGTTCAATGTGGCCCACCAACGAAAAAGGTTAGAGAGCCTTAGTCTAAGGCGTCACTCTCAAAATAGACTGGACTATTGATGACGAGATCGGGGTTTGTTTGAATCTTAGTCGGGTGTGTTGATAGTTTTTCATTAATAGTTTTCCACTCCTCTACAGAAATGTGGGTACACTTTCTTTATAGTTTAGTATCTTCCATCCTTAACACATTAGCATAATTAGTACATAAGCATATAGCCCGAAAGATTAGTAAGACAACATATTGATATGGTATTTAATTTTAAAATAATAATAATATTTAGCACCGCGTCTTACTACCCATTCGAGTTATATGCTTTAAGTACTAATTACGCTATTGGATTAGGAATTGGGAAGGTTGAATTAGAGGAAGTGAACCCGCATTTGCGTGGAGTGAGAGTGGAAACCCATTTAGGGAAAACCACCCCCAGTTCACCCGACCGAGATTCGAACCTCGATCTCCCCGTCCTCAGCAGTCAAGCTCAACACGACAAGCGCGTTAGCCAACTATGCCACAGAGGCGGGTTTAATTTTAAAATATTTGCCATTGATGAATCTTGGCAGTTTCTAGAGTGACATTTCATCTTCTGCATCTAAAGTCACACATACAATAGCTAAACCAGCATAGTGGCCATTGCCAGACTTCTCCATGCCTTTGTTGGCAAATGGTTTAGCATACAGTGAAGTAACCTCTTTGTCTTTTCTTGATGCAAACATGGTATTAAGCTTAATCCTGTAAGGTGGGGTGAAGGGGCGGTCTGCATTAGGGTCTTAATATAGGTACCTAAAAATATTTTTTTTAAATATGCTTGTGCACATCCTTAGGCATCCCTAAGTTTCTTTGCAAAATTTCTTGATTTTGAATTTACATTGTTCTCACACAACTGTACTATACATAAGATTTTATTTGATTATTTCCTTGTTTGATCTTGATTTTAAGCTGCTTTTTAATTGTATGATTAATATATTTGGCTGAATATTTATCTCTGTAAATCTAAAATAAAATAAATACACTTCAAGGGCACTCCTCATCTCCATAGCAGACATCTTATGCACCAATAGAACATCTCTCCCTGCTGTCCTCTTCTCATTAAATCTCCTCTACTTATACCTTTCGCCTCAATCACGCATTCAATATATTTTACTCTTTGTACTTTTCTCAGCTCTACTCCATACAACCTTATAGATTTATTAGACCTTATCCTTTTCTTTTATTACAATCACTTCACACTGTGCTGTGGTAGATTTCATTCCACACTCTTTCACTTCTTTATTCCATTCCTGTAACTGTTCCTGTATTTCCTCTTCCTTCTCCCCCCATACCATTAAGTCATCAGCAAACACCATGGCTTTCATTATTTCCTCCAAGAGATTTCCTGCCACTTTGTTCATAACCATTTCCATTACCATTACAAATAGTAGTGGTGAGAAGGCACCCCCCTGCTTCACTTTATTTTTTATTTGGAACCACTCCATCCTCCCACTCTCCGTCTTAACACAACTCCTGTTATCCTCTTTAATGCTCTTCACTCTCATTACAATTCTCTTTACACTTTCTCCCCTTCTACCGCTTTCCAAACTTAGATTTTCTCCACACTATCGTATGCTTCCACATCTATAAATACTATTATCAAGTATTTGCCCAAATTCATATCTTCTTTCCATCAGCTGTTGTATGGCAAAGATCAAGACTATTGTAAACTTCTGTTCCCTAAATCCATGATGTTCCTCTTTCCACCTTCCTTTCATTTTATTTCTTATTTGATTTTCCGCTATGTTTTCATATACTTTTGTACAGTGACACATCATCGTGGTCCCCCTATAATTTGTACACCTCTTTCTGTTTCCTTTTATGAAAATACCTATTATAACTTTCTTATTCTAGTCTTGTGGTAACATGTTCTCCTTCCAAATCACTCTTAATGCCCCCTCTATAACTATTGTATATCCACTTCATTTGCAGCTCTTTATCATTACAACAGTCAGTTTGTCCACACCCAGTGCTGTTTCTTATTTCATCCTCTTTAATGTTTCCTCCACCTCTTTCCATATGGGATCTCTTTCCTCTCTTTCTGCTATTTCTTCCTGTTCTTCTGTTTCACTCTCATCTTTTTCCTCTTCCGGGTTGAACATCTTCTGAAAATATCTCATCCATAGTTTCTTTTCTTACTCGCCTGTCTTTTAATTTTCTTCCTTCTTCACCCATCATTCCAACTTGTTGTCTTTTCTCTCTCCTCTCTCCTGTTTCTTACATGGCTATATAACATCTTCCTAATTCATTCCACTTCCCATTACAACTTTTCTGTCCATTTTTACATCCAATCCTTCTTGGCTTCCCATACCACTCGCTTCACTCTTTTCTTCTTCTTCATAAATTTGTCTTCTGTTTACTAATTCCTATTTTTAAAACTCCTTCTGAATGCTTTATTCTTCTCCTCCACTGCTTTCTTCACCCTGTCATTCCACCAGGGTGTCTCCTTCCACTTCCCTTATCACTTGTCCTCCCACATACCTCCTCAGCAGCTCCCGCCAAACTGTTCTTAAACCTTTACCAGTCAACCTCTACACTTTGCATTTCATCCTTGGGAATTAAACTTCTTGACTTTCTTAGGTACATCCTTATTTTTCTTACTAAATAAGTATTACCTTTATCCTACACTCCCATCCCTTTTGGTCTGCCACTAACAACCTGTAGTCACTATCTAAGGACACACTTGCTATTACCTTGATATTTATATTCTGCCTTTTCATTTTTTCATCCATGAGAAAGTAGTAGATAACCTACTTTTGCTCCCATCCCAACTGTATCCAGTGATCTTATGCCTTTCTCTTTCTTTCTTATACCAGTTGTTTGCCATTTTCACTTTATTTCTTGCACATAACTCTTTAACATCCCTTTATGCTCCTCATATCTCTCTCCCCATCCTTCTTTTCCTAACACATCCTCAAACCCTCCTCTTTCTTTTCCTATTTTTGCAATCAGATCATCCATTACTACCTGACACGTGTTTCACGTAGCCCTTCCTAAATCTTCCTCATACTTGTCCTTTTCTTCTGCTGAGCACATCACTTGTGGGCCGTACACTTGTATCATTTCCACCTTTTTTACTCTGTCAATTATTGTCATCTTTATTATTCTATCATTCATCACTACCACCTCTGCTTGCCTTTCACATTGAAGCCTAGTACCTTCATTGTTTCACATCCAATGCAAAATGTAGCCTTTCATTAATTCCCTCATGCATAATAATGTATATTTTTAATGTTTTAAAACTAAACATATGTCTGAGAGTCAAACAAACTTGAAAATTTTTTGATTAGCCTATGTGTTTGGTTATAGCTTATACAGAGCTTACATGAAAGTCTTGGTTGATGTGGTTTTTAGTTCATTCTTGAGTAATAATTATTCCCCTTTGTATATAGAGTACTTGACAAAATACATCGCTGATAATAAAACATTATTCTTTGGAGTATTTTTTTAGCACCAAATCTTACTACCTTTACAGGCTATATGCATATGTACTAATTACGCTAATGAGCTAGGAATAAATAAGGTTGAATTTAAAGTAAGTGTACCCACATTTTCATGTCAGAAGAACAGAAAACTATTTTGGAAAAACAACCCTCAGTACACCCGACTCGGATTCAAACCTCAATCTCACTTTCATTGGCAGTCAGGTGTAACACGAGAGTGATGCCTTAGACCATACAGCCATCAAAGCAGGTCTTTGAGTTGTTGGTAGCTTCACTTGTAATTAAATGGTTAGCAATGATTTGTGAAGAAGAATGTTTCCTTGACTGCTTTCTGAACAGGTCCTTGTATTAGACTATTATAAACAAGCATTTTCTCTTGACCACTATTTATGCATGCAAAAACTCAAAACTATTCTTGTAAAACTTTTCATGCTGTTCATTTATTTTGAAACTATACACTGATGGAGGTAATTAATTCAGGTCAAGAGGCTACTAACAGAGATATAAGATATCGACCTAATAAAAAACTACCAGATATGATTTATTTGTTCCTTATCTTGTAGGTAGCTCGTACTCTGGTCACCCCGGGCAACCCTGCTCAAGTAACCAGCTCCTCTCAGAAGAGCATGAGGCAATGTGGGCTGCTCGAGGCGCTTTGTGATATCCTCATGGCTAGTGGGGTTCCTGCTGATATCCTCACAGAGACCATCAGCACAGTCGGGGAGGTTATAAGGGGCAACCAGAGCAACCAAGAATACTTCAGTACTGTGATGGCCCCCTCCACGCCCCCCAGGTAGTTCCTGGCACTAGTAATGCAAGTACTTGACAAGATGAGTCTTGCTTCAGCTAACAACTTATGTCTTTTTTATGTTAGACCTGCTCTTGTGGTGCTTCTCATGTCCATGGTGAATGAAAAGCAACCGTTCATACTGCGATGTTCTGTGCTCTACTGCTTTCAATGTTTCCTCTTCAAAAATGAGGTCGGCCAATCACAGCTTGTGCAGACCCTGCTGCCCTCTGCCACTGAAGGTAGGAATTGCTCATGGACTATTTACCTTGTCCCTTCAGCCCCTATTGTGTGTGTGTTGTACATTATGGCCAAATAGAGGTTGTATAGACTCTGGCATATAAACAGAACAAAGCTTATTGTTCCTTGTTATTAATTTAGGTTCTGCAAATAAATGATCTTCAAAGATTTAGAGAAGGATAGAGATATATTCTAATCTACAAGATTTTGTGGCAGGACAATATGGTGGGTGAAGGGGGAAGAAATAGCTTGCCAAGGTCACTCATTTATTTTCAATCCATTGCTAGTGAGCCAAAAAGGGAGGCAAACCAGTCAAAGAGTAGAAATTAAAGGGTTGTCACACCTTGAGTTTCAAAAATAGATGACATTTTAGACATATTAAACCTAAATAACTTGGGGTTTCAAACATAGAGATACTGCCGCCCTCTATCATTGAAGATAGAAATTGCTCATGAACTGTGTATCTTGTCCTTTCATTTTTCAAAGAAAATCTTTTTTTCAAAATGTTTTGTTAGAGAATTGAGAAGTTACTTTGTATAGAAATGGAAAAAATATTTTTAATTTTATTTAAATTATAATCTGAATCTGAATAATAGAAAACATTGTAAACATAAAAAATCGGGTCAAGTGGTTAAGTTGGTCTAGTAATCACAAATAAGTAAAACACATTCCATTTAAAAAAAAATTAACATACAAATCTTAAATCTAATTTATTTAGAAATCTTTTTCAAGATTCAAAGAACCTAACCTAAACTATACACAATAAAAATATGTAAAACCTGGAAAAGTCAGCAAATTTAAAATAGCTAAGAAAATCAAAGAAATTCAAGCGTATTTTCTATTCAGGCAGGGTAAATCGTATATTTGGTTCCCGAGGGAAGAGATATGTCTTAGTTGTATCTTATTTAAACACTCTTTTTTTTAAGGTTTAAATCTATTTAATTTTGAGTGCATTTAAAAAATAATTATCTATACCAAATTGAGTATTTTGGATTTTTAAACATTTCTATAAATCTCTATACAGGTTTTAGTCCAAGAAATTTGGTTTATAGGATCAAGGAAAAGTCGAGGATTTTATTTCTTCGATTTTGTGGTCACCTTAATATATTAAAATTAATTTTGAAAGTATAAAAATATTGCTTTATAATTCTACTCTTCTCCCCCATTAATAGGGATGTTCAAATATCCAAAGATCAAAAAAAAAATTGTAATTGGTTAAATGAGGGTTTACACTTTCACATTGATAAACTAACATCTGGGGACTGGGTGTTGTGCCTGTCCTAGTATTAAGTTAGATTATAAGGCATATGAAGCTAAAACAGGCCTAGAAAACTGGTAATGGAAAATATATATAGCTTTAATAAAAAAACTGACCAAGACTATAGACTGGAAACAGTAATGGATGCAAGTATTCGTCATGCTGTTTGTTTATTTTGCGTTAAATATATTCTAACCTTTTGGTGCTATTAATTATGGGTGTGTGAATATAATTTTTCTCGAATCGAATAGCAAAATTTTGGATAAATACCGACTAATACAAATCATATAGTTAATTTTATTACATTTTTGGTGGAAATTATTTTAATTGATAAATAACTTTGAAAGATGGTGCTTTATATTTAATTATGTTTAGTCTTTGAAAAATACAAAACATGCTATATGAGCGAGTATTAATTAAAAATGACCCAATTTAAAACAAAATTTCAGGAAAATGAGGCTAACTTTTGTTCAAGCTTAAAAAAACAGTTTCACCTAAATTGACTATAATTTTCAAGTAGCTAGTTTTTAAAAAAATATTGTGACAATTTTTGATAGGAATTTTAAAATTACACAAATAATTATTTAATTGGCTAGTTTAGGGATTACTTACTTACTCTATGACATTAGGAACTTGAAAGTTCATTACCGCACTCACAAAATTACGCCACCTATCCCTATCTTTGGGCTAATTCTATCCATTCTATCTAATTACACCCTATCTTTCTCAGGTCTATCCAAACGTTATCCTTCCGTCTGCCTCTGGGTAGGGATGGGACAAAGAATTGATGCTTTATTAATATCAGTATTTTCTTTTTGATATGAGTATTTTTTTGCTCAATACTTTTATTGATATTAGTACTCACACTCTGGTATCGAATTGGTATCGAAAGAAACACATTTTTTGCTATCTTCACTCATGGACCATGCTGAGATTAAATGTTGATTAGTGTTGTCTGTAGAAGAAGAACAAATGACATTATTTTTCAATTCTCACTCATTTTCTGCATGATAAGCAAGAAGACTCCAGCATTTAGAGCCATATGCAAGAACTTGACTAAGTTGATGCTTTGTTGACACTAGTGTGGGTTTGCTTGCATCATCAGAGGTCAAAAGGTGGAGCGATAGTGTGCTTGTGAACATACTATCGGTCCACTAAGCATTCAATATACATTCTTGCATGCCACCCTCACTCTCTTTTAGCTTCATAGCTGTTCTTTTATCTTTGTTTATCAATGCAGCTACCTGACTGTTGACAGTTGAGTGGAGACTAGTCTATTTAACAGCCCCTTCCTTTATCAATGAGCATGGTCATCACAAACTAAACAAAAGAAGAGTTTGTAGGATCACAATAAACTTAGTCTTCTCAAGGTGCTCCAAGCAGCCGAAGCAGAAACATTTATGTGCAGATGAGGCATGGTCCATTCTTCTATTGTTTGTCATTAGTTAATAATCTATCTTGATAGAGTACATAACCGATGAATGTAGTTAAAAAAATGGCACCTCCCTAAAGTAAATTATTAAAGTTTTTTTAAGAAGTTGAAACCTGCCTCAGTGATGTAGTTAGCTAACGAGCTAGTTTCATATTGAGCTAGATTGTGGAGAACAAGGAGATCAAGGTTCAAATCTCAGTCGGGTGAAATGAGGGTGGTTTTTCCTAAATGTCTTTTCACTCTCCATCCACACAAATTTGGGTTAACTTCCTCTAAATCCACCCTTTTCAATTTCTAACCCATTAGCTTAATTAGTACCCAAGTGTATAATCTGAATGGGTAGTAAGACGTGGTATTTAAAAAGAAGTTAACTAGCGAAAAATCATTTTGTAAAATTTGTTTTAAACTATTAAAAACTATTATGACTTTCAGTGTTTAAATAAAAATAAAAATACATTGATGAGGACAAAGTTGAGATTTTTTTGTAACACAGTGTCTTACTACCTGTTCAGGCTATATGCCTATGTACTAATTACACTAATGGGTTAGGGGCTAGGAAGGCCTAGTTTAGATAAAATGCACCCGCATTTGCGTGGTGGGATAGTGGGAACCCGTTTAGGGAAAGCCACCCTCACTGCACCTGATTGGGATCAAACCTCGATCTTCTTGTCTTTGTCAGTCTAGTCCAACACGAGACTAGTTCGTTAGACCACTCATTACCAAAGCAGGTAAGAGATTATTAATACTAGATAAAAACACATTTTTCCAGATTAAAATCTCGATATCGATACTTTTGTTTCAATACCACATTCCTACCTCTGGGTCTTCCTAGTGGTCTTTTCCCATTGGGTTTTCCATTCATTACCTTGAGTTTCTAGATACTCCCATTCACACTGCATGACCTACTCACTATATCCTGCGAGTTTTTATTACCTAACAATGTCTGGTGATGAGTACAGGTATATAACTCATCATGATGTAGCCTCCTCCACTCCCCACTATCTTCATACATTTTTGGACCATATATCTTCCCAAGCACCTTGTTTTTGAACACCCTAAGTTTCTTTTCATCATTTAAGGTAAGAGGCCATGTTTCACATCCATAGAAAACAACTGGTAAAATTATGGTTTTGTATAATGTGGGTTTTACATTTCTTGACAGCAGGCAAGACGCCAACTAATTACTGACCGAGTAATAACAAACCTTTTCCGACTATTATTTTCCTAATTTCCAACTTAATATTGTTATCGCCTGTTAAAATTGTTCTTAACTATTTGACTTCATTAACCCTGCCAAATTATATGCTGTCTACTGTAATATCTAAATTATCATCCTCGATGTGTTCACTGTGTTATCTTATGCATAGTCTTTTCAGCATTCACTTCTAAACCTATTTCCTTACTGGCCTCTAATAAAATTTCTGCATGTCTTGCAACAGCTTCCTTACTATTACCTTACAAAGCTAAATCCCTTGACATGATGAAGCTGTCTATGACAGTGAAAGCTTGTCCTTAAAAATCTGTTTGTGTGTTTTTTGGTGTTATATCTAAACAATTTCTACTTCAGTATCACCAAAGTAAGTGTGCTGGCTATCCTTCCCCCACCATATTGTCCTGCCACAAAATACTGTAGATTAGAATATATATCTATCCTTCTCTAAATCTTTCAAGAACTTTTATTTGCTGAAACTAAATAAATAACATGGACCAATAAGCTTTGTGCTATGTATATGCCAGAGTGTTGAAAAATGTATATCTTTACCATCTTAATCTCTCATAGTAAATTTAAATTATGATTAAATTATCACAAATAAAATAATGTACCTTTAGCTCTAAGACACTATTTTCTTAATTCTATCTGTTAACTGCGCCTTTTTGTTGATTAAGATACAACTGCCCCTATCCCTCACTTTGTTGACAGCAACAGCTCACTCGCTGCTGATATTGCTATTCTTCCCCTTCTCCTTTATACCACAAAGAACAAGGTTATTCAACTCTTCAGTCAGAAAGATTAACTGACTACCTTCTTGTATTATAGTAACTGTCACTGGAAAACCCACTGAACTAGTGGAACTTAAAGGGTGTAGAAAAGGGCGCTATACACTTACACTTGTTGATAAAATATTTTTTTCAAATAAACTCTTACTTATACAAACAATATATTATTTTGAATAATTAATCAATCAAAATTTGTGAAATTAATATTAATTTTGTCTTATAGAGTTTTAATGTTATTTTATTTCTTTTGCTTATGGATTAACATTGCTTATTGTTTTATAGATATTACAATACAATCAGGGTTGAATGTCAAGGTGTACATTACTATATTCACCGCATAATCGTCACATTTTTTATGCTTGGTTATTGGTTGACAAAGTAAGGTGCAACCAATATATATATATATATATAGAGAGAGAGAGAGAGAGAGAGAGTCCTTAATACTGTATCGGCCTGAATATAATGCGATATTTTTCTCCTAAAGTAACCCTTTCAGAAACTGTTCTCGTACTATATGCACTGCTTAACATTTTCCATAGAAAAAATGCTAGATTCCAAGGTACAGCAGCCTCATGGCTTCTTTGGTGCTGACTGACAGCTTTGAAAAGTTACCACATCAAATTATGTATCCCTACGCTGAGCCATATGATCTGCAATAACATGTGTTTAGCAGCTGTCACTTATGACGGTCAATAATTTAGGTGTATACCTAAATGTTGACTGTCAGAAGTCAGCTGTGAGCTGTCAGTCAGCACCAAAGAAGCCGTGGGGCTACTGTATATTTTGTAACACGCTGGGACTGTACTGGCTGGTCCAGTGCGCTCGTCTATGAAGGCTGTCATTCATGAGCGGATGAGTCCTTTCAGACTCGTCGGCTGACTCATCTGGTTGTGTATGGTAGTGTCTGACAAGTCATGGTATGGTCGTGAGTCTGCACTCCAGCCAAGCTTACAGACCCGATGCGGACTAATCCATGCAGTTGACCTGTGTGTGTGTGTGTGTGTGTGTGCGTGCATGTGTGTGTGCGCGCGCACGACCAGTTCTATGACACTTTGCGAGATTCTTGTGTTTAAGGATATTGGATTGTTTATTTTACAATAAACATTTAAACATTTACATTTAAAAATATGGTCTTTTGGGAAAAGTTTATTTCTCTATATATAAATAAAAGTTGTTATGGGACATAAAAAGCAAGGATTACAGAAATAAACAAAGGAAAAATGCTGCATAGATTGTTTGATAACAAAATGCAAGGGATTACTTCCAAATGCCAATAAAGACTTCATTATCAAAAAAATATAATTGTTGAGAGCTTCATTTCGTTTTCAGCTATGACGAATAAATGAAGCAAAAAAGTGGAAGTGGAGCGAATGACAAACCAGAGTGTGCATTATGGTACTTTGATCTCCTGGGTTTTGTTTTAGACCAAAAAGAAGTATGTACAACGGTTTAATCTGGGGACAGTAACGGTAACGGTGACACAGCATGTTTCTGTGATTATTTTGCCAATTAGCTGAGGAGAAATAATACAACTGGAATTTAACTCTTCAAAACTTCTACGAGTCAACAAAAATCTCATTCTTGCCAATAGACGATCTTCTGGACTAACTGCACCTTTCATCATAGTATTATCTTTTTCAATCAGAGCTTACTAATGTCAACAAATCTTATATTAATCATAATCCATTCTTAAATAATTTACAAAATCAGGAGTCACATAATTGTATGGATTGTAATAAATGTAAATGAGTATAGTACTCCCTTTTTCTTAACTATTACTTTGTCCATACAGGTTTTTTCTTATTTTTTTCAGAGGAGATAATGACTGCACCGACTATTAGAGCAAGTTTAGTTTTCTTTGATTAAGGAGCCATGGTAGCAGTTGACAATTATGGCTTACAGTGTGATTGGAAAACTACTGAGTGTTCGGGTAATGTGTGGGGAATGTTGGATGGGTCTGTTGTGGTCATAAGCCAGGTCAGGGTTTGTCTAATTAATGGCTCGCTTTAATAGACTGAACAACAAAACAAAGAGAGAGAGTTACTACGAACAAATAAGTCTAGTCAACTCGGTCAAAATGAGGAAAGGAATTTTCCCCTGTCTTCTTTCATTCCTTGAGTGCAGCTGTTCTGGCTGGAACAGTGTGGCAAGTCAAATAATAAGCTTAAGGTCAAAATAACTGGTAATTTTTGTCAGTACTTCACAATACATTTTGCACCTTAAGCTCATACCAAAGACAGTTTAGTGAAAAATGACGACCATATTGGCCCGAATATAGCACTCCCTCAAATATAATACAAATCTAAATTTTTGAGGTGTTTAACATGAAACATAAATGATCTTGAATATAATACGACCTGATATTATGACATTAATGGAGGTAAAATTTACCAACTTTAACACTCTTTTTTTTAAATTAAAAGTTTAGTATGAAATTTTATATACCAAGACTGAAAAAAACATTATGCGATGAAACCATTTAGACCAACTTTTTGGACTGAAAAACAAGGTGTGACCAGTATGCGGTAAAATATGGTAATTTATAGGCCCTAAGTAATAATCAGAGTTTGACATCAAGGTGGTCCAGCCATTAGACATCAGATGTCAGGTTTATGAAATCAGTTACTTGGCTAGGGAAGCACTTAAGTGAGCAATATGTCACAATGAGAGATATTGTCCTCCTTTCTTCTTCACAGTCGCAGTCAGGGCTATCTTTCATCTTAAAACCAGTGGGGTGATTCGATACACCTACCATGCTCAGTTCTTTACTCTGTTAAGCTTAGTCCACATTGGTATTGGGAAAAAAATCCTTGAAGTGTGACTCTGGGATCATGTGGGGGAAGACCTTTAGTAGGCACATGCTCATTCCATTCTGTTGCTGGTTTCGTGGACCTTAGGGTGTGGCGTTGGGCTGCCATTATATATATTATAGTGAATTATAAAGGCAGGATATGTCTTGTTTTTTTCATACTTCTTCATCAGGATCCTCGATCTATGGAGGTCCGGGGGTACAATGTTCAAGAGAATTGGTAGCCACTGTGTTTGGGGTGAATATTTTTGGGTAGGTTAAGTGGGTGATCATTTCAACAAAGATGCTTTGTAGGACTGGCTCTCTCACATGTTGTAGTACTGCTGTATTGTTCCAGTTATATCTCTGACCACTGGGCAGCTACTATGTGGGGGGCTCTTCAGCAACGATGCTCTGTCCAACTGGTTCTCTGCTGTGGCGCTTTCTCATGCTCTTGTTGAAAACCCAGTACAACAGGAACAGCTGTTGCGAGTCCTGCTAGCTACCAACACTGGGGGGCAGCCGGTTTCTCTACTACACCAATGCTCCATGCTGCTGCAACAGGTAACTCTTCTAACAATAGTGCATTTGGCTGTACCTGATGGATCAAGACTGATGATGTTTGGTTTCTTTCAGTGCAGTAAGCTCCACTCAAAGCTGGGTCTACTCATACTACTCAGCACATGGCTCTCTCATTGCCCCCTTGCTGTGAAGCAGTTTGTGAGTGTCCCCACCAGTGTGACCTACCTCACAGCTCAGGTAACTAGGTTCATAGTTTCACGCCATCTCCTTGTATTATTGCTTTGGCAATGAATGGATATTAATTAACATGTGTTTTGTGCAGGCTGGCTCCAATGAACATGATGACAATGAAGAATTGGTCCAAGGAATGTGTGCCTTCCTCTTGGGACTCTGTATTGTCTTCAATGACGATTCTGTGGCTGCCTTCACCAAGGTAAACATAGTTACTCTTGAGTCTGAGACTATGTTATCTAATTGTATTACTGTAACAAAGTGATTTTCTATGTTTATATTTTTAGTGGGGATGTGCGAGATTGCATTTAGTTATATCAAAATAGTTTTTAATTTCCACAACAGATGGTGCTCTTTACCACATAACATCAACAAGATTATTTAAAAAATAGATGTTCCTTGGGACAATAATTGTAAAAATATAAATTTGAGCCAAATTGTCTGATGAAATGAAATGAAATGTTCAAACCTCCTCTATTTAATTATTTTATTTCACACATGTATTATATAGTTTATTGATGTCTGTCTGTCAATATTGTTGTTATATTGTGACAAGAATTTAATGCAGGAATTGCAAATTCTTGGCAGGCGAAAATAATTTGGGTGGCATGCCAACATGAAAAAAATTTACATTGAATACAACTTTTCTTGACATGGTATAATTTTTCGAATTCATTATTATTTTGACAGCCATTTCATTCAATATATTATTTTCACATTTTATACCAGAAATACTGTACCCGAAAGCATGTATGAAGCTGTTTGAAAGTATGCTCTTAGCTGTTGAAGACAAGTTATGAACCAAACATAAATATCTTGGTTATAAAAACTCAACAAGTTTCAAACTAGCATGGAAATGATTATCTAAGTTTTTGATTATAACAAATTTGTCAATTTATTTTAATTATTTTACTGAAGGTGTTTTGATGATTTTACTTTAAGTTATTGAAATTAAGACACTCACTTTGACAATTTAATCAATTTTCCTTCTTTAAAATTTAAACATGAAATATTTTATTCTAGTAATTGAAAAATGACACTTAGACACAGGAATCGTCTAAATCAAAATATTTACGATTTGGTTTGAGTTATTCATTACATTTCATAATATTCAACAAGTTTAGATTTTTAAGTACTCATTATAAAATGTACATGAAAGGTTGCAAACTAGTCTAGTTCAAATTTCAGCTAGTCCTTTATTGGCACACTTGTCGAAAAAGATTTGCAATCCCTAGTTTAGCATATTTCTAAATTTGTAATCTTATGATTGCCTAATCATATTGGAAAAAGCATCTCTCAGCAATGATTAAGATAACATAAATTTTAAAATCTGAGTAAACAGCTGTGCAAAAACTAAGCATTAAGGAAATCAAAAAGAAATTGGGTGTATTTGTTTACTTTCAAAATGAGTATATTTAAGACATGACAAATTGTATTCCTAAAATGATATACTTTTAAGCTACATTGCGGGCTATATACTATGAGGTAAATACAGTAAATATTAGATATAATTGCCAGCTTAATTTTTCTAAGAAATAGGTAGGAATTGTTGAGCTTTAACTTTAGTTTACTAAACAGTGAAAGTTTTTGAAAGAGTAAGAGTAAAGAGTAAGAACTATTTTTGTTATATGTATTGTTTTTCAATATTAAACTTTTACATTTTAAAATTAAATTATAATTGTTGCAGCATGTGTGTGTGTGTGTGTATACACACACACACAGCAACAATCACAATTTTACTTGCTACATCCGTATCATGGTAAGGACAGCTTGAATAAGAACACGACTTACTTGATTTAATGTTACTGTTTTAATGAATGGTTTGGTTGGGAACACCGGCTATCGATAAGGTTTTCAATAGACATTTAGGATGGGGCATGATGGGAAGCAGATAATTTATTACGTCACTACACATGGTAGCCAACCTACATGGAAATACATTACATTCCTCCCTTACAATTTCTTGACTATAGATATTTCAAAATACCTAAATATACATAAATTATATTTGGAAGAAGGTATAGGAAAGGTGGATAGAATCATATAAAAGAGGGACAAACACAATATGGCATTTACAATGAGAAGAAGAACACATTTCACACTTTACACTGCTGCCAATGGACAAAGAGGTAATGTTTGCCTCTTAAAGAAAATTGATCGTCACCGCCCAATCCCCCGACCTAGGTTTCATTCTATCGGAACTCATCAGGGAGGAGTGTGAAACGCGCAATGCAACTTTCTTAAAGAGAAAATCTAAAAACTAAAAGGGGAGAAAAAGGAAAAAGGTAAAGAATGATAAGACACACAGATAGGAACATGTAAAAGGTACAACATAAAGGGAAAACACAGGAAAAGGACATTGGATGCGAATTTATAATGATATAACTCAATAAGGAAAACCTATTTTCGCTTTATACATAAAATAAGAATACAATGCCTGACCACGATTTCCAATAGTCATGAGGAAATAATTTACATTTTAAACACTTTTTATGCAAAAATACAGAATATAATATCTGTTCATAGTTTTTAATAGTCATAGTGAAATAATGTAATAATATTATTACTATTTACAAATTAAATTTAACTACAGGTTTTCTACATCTAGTTGGATACCTAGGCTCCTTTACTTCTGGTGAGATTTCAACTTTCTGAGATGGGTGTGATTCTGGACTATTGCCCTTTTCATGTGATTCAACCCTGGGGACGAATGAAGAATGATTCTCACCCCTGGATGCCTTAGGAGATGTCAAATTTTCCCTATTAGGTTTTAGATCTAGCTCTGAGGGATATGTCTCTCTAATGCTAGGTTCTATCTCCTCCACTCTAGTTTCAGGGGAAGACTTTAAACTAATTAATTGGTCAATATGGAGTTTCCATGTTTCTGCACCTAATCTGACTAAATAGGCTACTGGACTCAATTTTGATACAACAACCCCTTCAATCCATTTATTCTTTGCTCGATAGTCTCTGACTAGTACCCGTTGGTTTGGAACTAGTTCCCGAGTTTTACATCCCTTTGCATATTTAACCTGTTTTCTCTGATTATGCTCTACATTTTCATTTACATTAGAATGTAGCAAATCTAGCCTAGTTCTAAGTTGTCTATTAAACATCAATTTTGATGGTGTTTGATGAGTTCCTATAATCACATAGAAATCTATTTAAAACTACTTCCATATTTCTTTTTTATTTGAATAGCAATCATCAATTTAGTTTTTACAAATTTTACTGCATTTTCGGCTAGGCCGTTACTTTGAGGATTGTATGGAGGTGTTAAAGTATGTTTAATACTATTTGCATTAAAAAAAACTTGAATTCGTGTGATGTAAATGGTGGTCCATTGTCACTTACAATGTGTTCAGGTAAACCAAACCTCGCAAAGATCTTCCTTAAATGAGCAATGGTTTGGCCTGCTGCTGTTGATGATACCTCTAACACTTCCAACCATTTAGTGTATATGCATCTATGATAACAAAATACATCTTAGATTTGAATTTACCCATAAAATCTATATGTAATCTAGACCATGGTTTATTTGGATAATTCCAAACATGTAACATACTCTCTAATGGATTTTGCCTTTCCAATAGACAGGGTGCACAATTTCTGACCATCTCTTCAATGTTCTGATCAATATTAGGCCACCAAATATAAGATCTGGCTAAAGTTTTCATTTTAACTATTCCAAGATGACTTGAATGTAATTTCTCTAACAAATATCTACAAAATTGATATGTTACAATTACTCTATACCCCACATCAGAATTCCTTGTTCTAATGTTAATTCATTTTTCCTATGAAAATAAGTTGTCAACTCCTTATCATAATCATAAGGCCAACCAAACTTCACATAACCTGTAAGTTTAACAAATTCAGGATCTTTTTGTACTTCTCTCTTTATATTCTCACATTTTATATGTATTCCACTAATTTCAAAACATTGTAAATAAGTACCAATACAACTATCATTCTCTAATTCATCATTGTTAGAGTTAACTAATGGCGCCTGGTTAATCCATCAGCATTACCATGATTATCTGATTTGACATAGCAAATATCAAAATCATACCCTAATAAGAAAAGAGCATATCTTTGTAATCTACTAGCTGCAAAAGCTGGCAAACCTTTTTTCTCACCAAATATGCTTAACAAAGGTCTATAATCTGTACATAGTATAAATTTCCTCCCCCACAGGTATTGATTAAATTTCTTTATTCCGAAAACAAGGCTCAAAGCTTCCGTGTCAATCTGTGAATACCCCTGCTCAGCTTTAGATAGCGTGCGGGAAGCATAGGCTATTGAACGTTCACTTCCATCACTCTGCACTTGTGATAGTACACTACCAAGATCATAGCCTGATGCATCACATGGTAATTTAGGATTATAGTGAGCTAAAACCTCTGCTGACACTTTTAATTATTTAAAAAGATTTCATGCATGCTTTGTCAAAATTAAAATCTGTGTTTTTTCTCAACAATCGATACATAAGACAAAGTATCGTGGATAAGTTTGGAACAAACTTTCCATAGTAATTGAATAGCCCTAGAAATCCCTTCAGTTGTTTAACATTATCTGGCTCCCTTGTCACATAAACGCTTACATACCTCTTTGAGCCTGTCACAATGTTCCTGCATATTCCTACCAGTAACCAAAATGTCATCCAAAAATACAATTACTCCTTTCAACTCCTGTAATGTTTTATCCATTAATTTTTGGAAAAAATTTGATAGTGGAGAAATTCCATAAGGAATTCTTTTGAACTTGAATAAACCCTTGTGAGTGCTTACCGCACAAAATTTCTTAGATTCTTTGTCTAACCTAACCTGTTGGTAAGCATGACTTAGATCCAGTTTACTAAAGGTAAAGTGACAAATAACGCTTCTATCTTAGGAATAGGATGTCTCTCTAGTTATAGTCTAGAGTTCAAGGTCACTTTAAAATCTAATATTTCCATTCCTCTTAAGTACAGGGACTATTGATGTACCCCATTCACTATTAGAAATCAAAGTTAATACCTCCTCTTGCACTAAGCGTTCTAACTCCTGCCTTACCTTTTCTTTAAGTGCAAATGGAATTGATCTCTGTTTGCAATACTTTGGCTTAGCATATTTTTTAAAATTTAACCTAACTGGTTCACCCTTATAATCACCGAATATTTTATTAAAAACTTATGGAAATTTCCTTAACAGGTTAGTTACCATTTCTGTTTGTACCATATCTGCCGTTACACTATTAACACTATGAAAGTTTTATGGAATCAATAATTGTACTTTTAGTTCCTTAATCCAGTCCTGTCCAAGTAATGGATTAGCTCCATGTTTAATTACAAATAATTCCATTTTCTGTGATAAATCCTGATATTGAACATTTACATTTATAACACCCACAGGAATAATTGGTTCATTTAGATATGAATTTAAGATTAAATCAGTTGGATGCAATTTTAAGTGACTCAATTTATCCAGATAATACTTTTCAGAGATTACAGGTACCCCTGCGGCACCTGTGTCTACTTCAAACGGAATTTCTTTTCCTTACACCTGAACATTTTTTCTAAAAGGTTCCACTCTTTCACGCTTCTCGCCAAGCTGATTTTTATATAACCCAAATAAATTTGAAATGTCATCGATGTTTTCATCACTATTGTCATTTAACACACCCATCCCCACAAAATGTTGTTTATTACTGTCATACTTTTGTCTCTCTCTGTGAGATTTGCTAGCAATCGTACGAGTAGCCCTATTAGAATTGTTTGACTTACCCAACTGTTTCAATCGACACACCTTTTGCAAATGACCTTTCTTCTTACATTCATGGCATTCATACTGTTTATAATGGCATTCATTTTTTAAATGACCGTTTCTTCCACAGCAATAACACCTCACTTATCTCATACCGCCTTTTCTTTCTTCCTTTTTTGATATTTGAATAATTTGGGATTAACGATCAACTGTTCCACCGGTGTTATGTCCAAAGGCCAGTGACGCTGCATCCTTCTCGGCTGCCTCCAAAGATGTTGAAATCAGCACTGTCTTCTTGTAATCTAGTTGTCTCTCTGCTAGAAGTCGTTGCTTAATAGAGCTGCTTCTCAATCCACTTACAAGACGATCCCGTAAATAATCAGATAATGATTCTTTAAATTCGCAATTCTTTGACATTTGTTTTAAGCTAGCGATATAATCTGATACACTTTCATGCTCATACTGTGATCTTAAACTAAATTTATACCTTTCGGCAATAAATAATGGCTTAGTATATAATTGTTCTTGGATAATTTTAATTATATCCACATAGCTTTTTGTTGACGGCTAGTCAGGTGTACATAAATCTCGTAAAAGATTAAAAGTTTTCACGCCTACAGTTTGTAACGTACTTACTTTCTTCTCATTAGTTATACTATTACATTCAACAAATTGTTCGAATCACTCCACATATGACGACCAGGTTTCTTCATTACTGTCAAAACTACTCATGTTTCATATGACCGCCATTTGTGTTTATATGGTTGATTTTTCATAGACCACGCCCTAAGTTATTAAAATCCCCAAATGTGCTCGAAGTTGCCTCAAGTCTGTTGTGCGTATGTTTTCAATTGAAGAACCTTTTTTTTACTTATATAATTAAATTAATTCAATAAACTTTTAAAGCTGGGCTTCCCAAATAGCCAGTAATATGTTACACCATAGTTTGTTTTATCCTCGTCGCCAATATGCTACATTCGTATCATGGTAAGGACGGCTTGAATAAGAACACAACTTACTTGATTTAATGTTACTGCTTGAATGAATGGTTTGGTAGGGAACACCGGCTATCGATAAGATTCTTGATAGACATTTAGGATGGGGCATGATGGGAAGCAGATAATTTATTACATCACCACACATGATAGTCAACATACATGTAAATACATTACATTTAAAATAACTTAAGAGTTAAGCTATATTCAGTGCTTTAAATTAAATATAAGACAATCCAAAGCAGTAGCATCAACTAAAATGAAGTAGACTATACTTAAATAAATCGAAAGTTAAATTTTTGTATTTTCAAAGGAAATTTTATTTTTCTGTTTTTTCTTCTCACTATTTTTTCATATTCTAGTATCGATGTTGTTTTTAACTGAAAAAGTGGTTCTAGTATATTCCTAATATTTAGCATTTAATTCATGAAAATAAACAATATACATTTTCCCACTAGCATATAAATGACCCTATAAAACGATAAACATTAATTCTGTGATGTCAAGCAATATTGTAGGATTTGAGTTGAAACACAGCTTGGTAGGTAACACAATTAAGTGATAATCGGTGGGAGAAAACACTGAATATATAATGGTCTTCCAATATTGTAATATTACCTTCATATTTTCTAAACTACAAACTTACTGTCAATTTGGTATATTTACAATTTACACTAGTGAAAGGACAAAAGATGGGAATATATTTTAAGGAAAAAACTGTTTTTTCTTTAATCCTTTCGCTGCTAAATTAGGAAAGTACCTGTATACATATCTGTGCTGAATGAGGAAAATCTTTGAACTACAGTAATTTTTTGCTTGGTTTTCACCTATTTTTACAATTATAAACGTTCTCGTGAGCCTAAACTATCTAACTATTTAAAATATATTTATAAAAATCACTGAAAGAATTAATAAATAACTCCTAAGATACTGATATGAACAAAACAACACACACAAAAAAACCAGTTAAAAGCGCATAGCCGAAAATGCATTACATAGTAAACAGATGCGTGATTGGCAATGAATATCGATCCATCATTTTGACGAGAAATGTATACACGAACATAGTACATACTTCGTAATAGTTTCGAAGTTAAGCCAATATATGGTGTTAGCAGTACAGAAATTTAGAGAACCATACGTTTATAAACATGTTTACCACTGGTGAGTGAAATTTGAAAATGTTGATAAATGTTAATGGTGTAGGCACTGCAAAATACTGTGAATGTTTATAAATGACTATAGCAGTTAAAGGGTTAAAAGAAGAAATAAAACACTAATATTAAACCACTAATGAAAAAATCTACATCTGGCTAGGATCCAATCCAAACTTCCCAGAATAGAGCAAAGTATGCCATGGAAACACATATGACGCCTCCCTCTTTCGAAAACTTGTATATAGGTAAACGTGAGTGTATGCTACTAAACGGACTACCCATTTGTTGGTTTATATACATTGACATGTTTCCCACATTCTCTGCACAGTTGGCTAGGCACAGAAAGTCTTGTCAGCACTTTGAATTATTGAACTTCAACTGTCTTGACCTGGCACAGACAAAAGTATGGGTGTTCGATTTTATATACAATACAATAGTCAATTGACTTATACAAGAGAGTTTTTTTTTAAAACTGGCAGCCACAATACTAAAAGATTCAAAGTCTACTTAAACTCTCAATGGAACAGTATCATGTTTAGTTACAAACTTTGAAAATAAGTTATCAAGTGAAACATTTTTTCAGTTTGTGAAAATTATAAAATAAAATATTATAATAATCATTATTGAAAAATTTGAGAAATCCATCCACATTCAAGCGAGGTGTTAAAAAATAGGGGCCATTCAAAGGGTTGTCCATTATTCCTAACCAACTGGCTTATACTGACCATAATTTGTTATGTGGAAATTGTGGATGGTTATTAGTTTGGCTTAAAAACCAGTCACAAGATGCTCTCCTACAAAGGGGATCCTCCAGAAATAAATGCTGGACACATTGAAGGTGGCATGGATGGCATCCATCAGCCGCGAGTATCTTATGACTGTGAGTAAAATTCAACAAGATCTCTGGGTGCTTGTGGACAGGCTTTTGTCAAGATTTTGCGGCAATATTGTTTTCAGATATTGTTTGGCGTAATCATGGTGATCAGGGCTAACATTTCTGTTACAAAACACATACAAAAATGCAATGTCTATATATTCATTATTCAAGCACATATGAGCCATCACTGTTAGTTAAATGACTAAAAAGAAAATTCACAATTTAAATTCCTGAAACTAACCCAAAATTAGGAATTTAAAAAGTCTCATTCTTGCTTGAAATAGTATACTCCAATTTCTAACTAAATAAAAAAAATATAAATTCGGCACATCCCTACAAATTATATTTTATAAGGGAAAATGAATATCTAGCAAGTTAGTCAAGATTTAAAAAACAAGCACTTGTGTAATTTCCCAACTATACATTCCCTGGTCTCAAATTGTCATTCCCGCACAGGTCTACTTTAGATGTATTATGTAAGTTGTGTTGTTGCATTTTTTTAATAGTTTTTATGTTTAACAAAAGTGACTAGTAACAACTTTATTTAATGGGTAGAGATAAGCATAATTTAAAGAAAGTTGACCTGCATTAGCAATAAGAAATTATTTTAAATAAGCTCTTAGTTACATTCAAACCGCAACTCCTCTATCGTTGGTGACCAAGGGCTAGGTATGGGAGTAAGTATAGAGTCTTTGACCACTTTACCACTGATAAGAACTTTTACGAGTCAGGGTGGTCTCAAGGTGTATTATGTGTTTTATTCTTGCAGGACAAGCTGAAACAGTTGGTGGGGAATAGAATTGGTGTTGAGGTTTTTGTGGACAAGTTGGGGGAGGTGTCTAAGCACGAGGTGTATAGCAAGGCGGCCAAACACCCCCAGCTCAAGCCTCAGTTCCCATCAGACCTGTTATTGGACCACGAGTTCTGTCAACTTTTTAAGGCTCTGGAAGGTGAGATAAATTAGCCATCATATTAGTCATACCACTAGCTTGGAATGTATATGGTTTGGAATACAAGCTTAAGATATCAGATGCTCTAGTGGATCACACTCTTTTACAATCCTCAGTGTTTTAGGGTGGAATGATAAAATTCAGTATATCATAAATTCAGAAATTTAAAATGGCCTGTTTAATAAAACTCAATAATGATATTAGTTTATATTATTAGACTAATATAAAGATTTTATTAGTTTACAGGATTTTGAATGTTACTAGACAATAATTACTAAAACAATGTACTATACACATTTCATTTGTCATGAAAAGGTAACATTCAAATCTCAGGGGGTGGTAGTTTTGTACATAAACTTTTTTTTTCTTTTTGTGTATGTCCTAACCATCAGTGTTGATTTTCCTTTACAAACATCACATTTATAAAATAAGACATCTCGCTCAAAATCTGCACTATTTTTAAGAGTCCGCCGCTTAACGAAGCTGTACTGAATCCTGTCCTAATTGAAATTCTCTAGAAAAATAATGCAATCTGTTGTTTCTTTATTTTTGCATTTGAAATTCACTGGCTTTTTTTTTTCTGCAGCTTATGTTTGAACATTATTAAAGTAAAAACTTGTCTTACATTTTCTTTCTGCATGTTTAACTTTCCAACCATATCATTTTGAAGTGGATATATTATCTGTAATGGGTCCAGGGTTAAAGAAGACCTAATGAGTTCTTCCTTCAACTGAAAGAGCTGATGATGCTGACGTCGCAGGCAGTGGCGGCTCGTAACTAAAATTAGTGGGGGTGCTGCTCCAGAAAATGTTTAGCCTTTGTTTTAAAATTGTGTAAAAGGAAAAAAAAAACATATAAAAAAGAAAATTTATTCAGGAACTTGATAAAATCCTAACAAAAAAACTATTTTTACTTACGTTAACTTAAATTGTTACAGTTCAAGCTTGATCTATTCATTTAAATATGAAATCCATTCTTCTTGTTTTAATTTGCGCAAAAAGCTCAATAATTTTCTTCTCGGTCTCTGGATGACAATTGAGGAAATTTTTCTCCATTGAAAGTACTGTAAGTGCATTTAGTCTTTCTGTTAAATAAAAGAACTGGAAAAAAAAATGAATCAAATAGAATAGCTGGAAGCAGATTAATAATCTAACTCTACATTCTTCTACACTTTATCACATTCAAGAATGTGGTCACGGTTTTTAAGCACAACATATGCTGAGTAAAAAAAAAACTTCCTTCCACCATCACGCCAGAGCCAGCACTGTGAAACGCACAGTTCCATACAAAGATTTTGGTATCTTTTTCATAAACTGGGGGATGGGGACTGAATTACTGACATTAAGCTTAACGAATATATATATTGTACTACAAAAATAAAGAAAGGATTAAAGAAAAAAGAACTCATTATATTAAATGTTATCGGCAATATCAAGTGGAAATAGGGGGTTCTGCAGTTCCGCATTGCCTATACACGAGCTGCCACTGGTTGCAGGTGTTGTCTTGTTTTATGTTTGGGTCTCATATTTGGTATCACGGTCTGCTTTGAAGATGATGGTAGGGATCAACATAAATTGTGTCTGTGAGTGCCAGTGTCATTAGGTGGAGATGATATTTCAGGAGGAGCTGGGTGACATTTGGCTTAAGGATGTAAAAAAATCCAAGTAGGCGCAACTGATAGGTATGGTCTTTGTAAACAAGTGTTAACCAAGCACACTTTGTTAAGGGTACAATCTACTATTCCTGGAATCTTTCAGAGCTATTTTATAATATATTTGCTTAGTCATCCACAAGAACAGGTTTTGCTGTATGCATTTTTGAAGGGTTTCATCCATTATCTTTCTTTTCAGCAGCTTAACTTGTGGGTAGTTCGTGGTGATAAACTCTGCATGTGGGTGTTGTGCGAGCAAGCAAAAAGAATCACTTCTAAGCTGGTCATTTACAATAAAATCTTGTTCAACAAAACCTTCAACCATCTTTTGAAATCCATATGCTTGGTTGTCTATCAAACACTCTGCCTTAAAGAAAATCTTTTCTGAGGTTATTAAATTAAGATAAATTAATTAAGTGAAAATTCCAACCTAGGGAAAGAGGAAAAAGGTGGGAGGATCCAATGCATAAACATCATATCTTCTTCCTTTATTCTGGCTTATATAGTAGCAAGAAAAAAGATGTCACATTGGTGCATTGTATTTTTTCTTTCACTAGGTGAGCTTTTTTCACTCAATTTTCAATTATTATTTTTTAGCACCGCATCTTACTAGCAGTTCGTGTTAACACTTACGTATTAGGGATTAGGAGGGTTATATTTAGAGGAAGTGTACCCGCATTTGTACGGACAAAGAGTGGAAAACCAGTTTGGATAAACCACCCTCAGAACACTCAACCAATATTTGAACTTTGATCTCCCTGTCTTCGGCAGTTTGGTCTACTGCTAGATTAGCGCCATGGACCATGCAGCCACCGAAGCGGGCGATAAACATTCTTAGTTCAGACATTTGCCCCAGATGTGTCAGGTTGCAATGAGCCTTTTTAATTCATTTAGATGTTTGTGAAGTTAATAACACAATACATTTATAGGATTATGCCATGGAATAACTTTTTAAAAATAAAAATATATTTTGTTGTGGTCATTATTGAAACTATTTTACCATATTAATCAATAGTATTATTTTATTGATATTGATTCCAACAAACCAATTTATTCATGCTTAGTGAAGAGTTAGCTACTCCAGGCCTCCACCTTGGTTTGGATTCCACGTTAAACTGTAGGTCCTCCATTTCATCTCACAATCACCCTACCATTACACATTAGCGTAAGTGCATATAACCCGAACAGGTAGTAAGACTTAGCTACTCAATAATCACATTGATAAAAGTATAGATATGGTACAAGTAAACTTACATTTTCAAGTACACTTCATTTACCTTGAATTTTAGCAGTTTTACCATGGCAGATTACATTATAATCTTATCTTATATGCTATGCCTAGTGTAATAAAGCAAAGCTATCTTACAGGGTAGATGAAGGATACATAAATTTGTGTCCTAAATAATAATATGTGTTTCATGATTGATGAATGAGAATAAAAAAATACCAGAAATATTATATAGTTTATTCATTTATTTTAGGAATAGTTCTCCATTTGCATAAGCGTTGGAGCTAGAGGCATGGGTACATTGCTTTCCTCCATGTTTTCATATGGAGCGAGTAGCGGGGGGCAGGGTTTATGAAAAATAGTGCAATAATAAACTTATTTTTGTGTGTTCAAAGAAGCTTAAATCTACCAGTTGCAGAGTTTTGTCTTAGCCACTAATTGATGCAATTTATTTGATCACCAATAGTATTGTTTTAAACTGATAAGTTACTCAGCGTAAGTGTATTTAATGTATGTGGATGTGTATGCCTTCCGCTTTGAAATAGTTTTGAAATGTTTTATCACTGCTCCGAGTAAAGAAATGTAAAATCATATTTTATGCAGTGTTCACATAACTTAGCACAACAATAAATAGAAGGAATTTGCTCTTTTTTATATTTAAATATCACATACTGATAGTAAAATATAGACAGAGACTTGCTAGCTGCGAGGGTAAAAATGACGTCGAGATGGAAATGAATCGTCCTGAATTCCAAGGTCATTGTCTGCAGGTGGCTCTTTACAGGCAAGAGTAGTGAGACTGAAAACCCTTAAATATTTAAAGCACATTTGTTGGCAAAGTGCTTCCATGAAACTGACCGATTGGATCTCTCAGAGATATAGACAGTCCAGTAGCCAACACTGAGAGTTTTACTTACGTTCACTGATCATCTTGGGCTGTTTATCTACTAAATGAATGTGAGGTGTGCTTTCCTTTATGACAAAATAAAAGAAGAGGTGCTCTTGCAAGCACCAAAAGTAATCAAACTGATTACCACCAAAGTTTGGAATATAAATAAATTTCCATATGGACTGAAAAAATGATCGAACCATTGGAATGAAAACTCAAATCACTGTTGACACCAAATGGGGTTTAAATATCTCAAAATGACTATTGTTTTTATAAAAACAACTACTTTATGTCCTCATTTATGCAGATGATCTTTTGATGTTGGTTCAAACTCTTAAGAAATAGTGTTTTTGAAGATTGTCTTATGCAGTCATTTCAAGATGAAATCTATGGGAACAGCTTAGTAGTATTTTCGTATACACATATATCAAAATTTGGAATAGGAAATTCTTAGAAATTTATCAGAGAAAATCCTTTTAAACATTTTCAAAAACTTTTGATTTGGAGGAATGCAGATCAGTATGCACACCATTAGACCTTGCCATTAACATTGACAACTTGAAGTAAGACACTCCTAAGAGTCAAGCTGGAAACAAGATGCCACAAATTAATCGGATGTTTGATATACTTAATGCTGGGGTCAAGACCAAACTTGTGTGCATCATTGGAATATCTCATTATTTAACAAAGTTGTGCTGGCCAAGAATTATAGCAAGTGTTAAAACAATTGCTATGGTACATTAAAGGAAATATTGATTTGAAACTTATCTGACCGACATCAAATCAATACTAAAATAGAAAGCTTTGTAGATGCAGACTGGGGAAGAGATTTAGAACACTGTACCAGTGAGTCTAATAAAAGTTACACCTTCAACGTTTTTGGGGCTTGAAACAAACAACGGAGGCATTATCTTACACAGAGTCTGAGTATGGTGCTTTAAGTCTCTTAGCAAGTGAAGCTTGTTGGAATCAGAATCTTCTTGGTGATGTGCTAATAAAAAAATATGTTGTCAACATTTTTGAGGACAACCAGTTAGCAATTCTGGTAGCGAAGTATCCTGAACACCAAAAGAGGCTCAAACATGATCAAGTCCCACTAAATATCAACAGAAAAACAACATGCAGATATTTTCACAAAGATGTTGAATAAACAAAAGTTTGAGAAGTGCCATCATATACTGGGTATGTAAAAGCCAGCGTTAATTTTTCCATAATATATTTGGTCAAAATGTTAAAAAATATATATATTTAGTGGGAGTGTTGGGGAAATTCAATTTTTGTTGGTTGGTAACATAGCCTTTGTGTACAAAAGAACAAATAAAATATTTTTTCTTCTGTATGAAACATGTAACTGTTTTGTTAATTATGAAATATGTACTGCTAAACAGTGTTGTCTCTAAACTACGCCGGCTAATCACAAATATTAACATAAGTATTGCTATTGTCCTTTTAATTATAATTTAAATTAAATTTTAAATAGACAAGTCTTTTTTTTTCTGTTTTGGTGTATATTTAGTTAGGCAATAAGTAGTATTAATTAAGTAGCTATAATTAAGATTTGAAATTATTTATTCATTGAACTCAAACTTGAGCTTTCTAAGAAACTTGCTCAAGCTTGACTTGACTGAACAAACTTAAGTTGGCAGAACCCTAGTATTTATTTAGAACGGTGTTATCTATGCCTTAGGCATGGTAGTTAAAGCGGTGGCTCCCAAGCCTCTTATGAATGGTTCCTCAGAACCAGCTGTTGATAGCAGTTACCTTATGCAATACAAAGAACTAATACGGGAACAAGATCGCAGATTGGAGGAACTGTCCCAAACTGTGGAGAGACTAACTCAAGAGAAACACTACATGCAGGTACAGTCTATTGCATCATGTTGGTAAACTGTCTCACAAACTGCAAGCTATTACTGTCCTTACCTCTGGAAAGATAATTTCAAGGAAAACTCTATATGCATGTACAATCTTTTACATCCTGCTGGTAACCTTTCACTGTCTAACTACCAGCAAGCTCTCCCACTGTTTTTACCTCTGGAGAGACTATCTTAGTAGAAACACTATATGCATGTACAGTCTATCACATCCTGCTGATAACCTTTCACTGTCTAACTACCAGCAAGCTCTCACTGTCAATTTTTATTTTATTTGAAGATGAAGTTGGAAGAGTGTACTGGGACATTGGCACAACTTCGTGACCAAAACATGCTTCTAAAAGCACAGGCCAACACTTCACTAGGCCCTGTCCCCGAGTTGGAGGAGGCCAGAGTTGGGCTTGAGCACTGGAGAGCTGAGTGTGAGCATAAAGATGCAATCATTGAGAGCCTGGTGAGTTAATTAAATATCAACAAGTACATTCTTTCTTGAACTGCAGGGGGTCCAAGCTAGGTTGGAACATTGGAGAGCTGAGTGTGTGCATAAAACCACAATCATTGAGAGCCTGCAAAGTTTGTTGTGTACCGAATTTATTCTCTTCCCAAGCAAGTGCCGGGACCTTGACCTTTTAGACAAAATTTTTCAAATCCTTGCTTGTATTTTGAGAGGTTTCTCTCAACCCTATATATTATATATAATAATCTTATTGGGGCCAAATTAGTAAACATGGATGTTTTGAGTTTTACAAATTTGGTATGTTCAGATTTTATGACAAATTCCCATCGGATTGACAAGGAGGAGGGAGGGAAAAAGATTTTTAGTTATTTGGACTTCTTTGGCCTAGTGGTTAACTAGTGCTTGTTGCTTATCGATTCACAACCCTGCAATAATAATATTAATTATTACTACTCATATTTGAGCCTAAAGGCTTAGTTGCAAGTTGTTCACAACCCTAGCCATTTTATAATCCTTTCCTTCTCTTTATTCTGATAAAAGTCATAGTCGGCACACAACTTGGGATTTTTTGTTTCAGTTGATTTTAAGATTTCTAAAATGAAGAGCTTTATTCTTACTTATTTATTTTGTTATTTACTTTGTTATTATGGGTTCCTTTATAGGAAATAAATATGATTTTAGCAGCGTGTTTTAAATTGTAGATTGGTTTGGAAGTTTTAATTATGCTTGGAATTTGTGAGGTACAGGTAACTCTCCTGGTGCTTTTTTAAAAAAATATGTATTAAAATTCATTACACATTTAAAGTCATATTTGTTTATTTTGATTTGGTTAAAAAATATCAATATATCTGCCCTAATCATTTCAAACAAAGGTTTTCAAAATGTGACCCGTAGAGGAGTTTTATCTGACTTGTGACCTTTGCTTTAATTGGCTAGAAATGTTGACAGATTAAAATAATAAATACAAATGGCTCATTCCGTATCAAATCAACCAATAGTCTGAACCTTGACATTTCACGTCAACGTCCACGTGGTGGACAATTTCTAAGTTACATTATAATACCATGAAAAAATGCATAATAAATTGAAACCTAAAAGGTAATTAATTAAACAACATAACTACACGGAAACTTTAACCCATAACCTTAAAAACAAGAAAGAAATAAAAAGGAAAAAAAAACTACATTTTAATTTAGAAAAGGTTCTAGAATAAAATTAATAAAATAAGAGAAATAAAAAATTACGTCTCATGTTAATAGAATCCAAAGAGAGAATGACCGAGGTAAAGTCGTAATTTTCCTTAACAGGAAATTGTGATTAATGAATAGGCCAATCAGAGACTTTTAAGATAAAAAGGACCAATTATAAATAATTGCAGACTCAACATTTTTAAAATAAAAGATATAAAAGAAACATTAAGGTAAAATTACATATCTAAAAAAAGGTACAAAGAGATTTAATTACTTAACACATATTAAAATAATAGTTTATAAAAGATTATTAAAACTTCCATTCCCTTAAATCCCATTTAGGTCGCCATATTGCTGAACTACTCCTAATTTAAAGTTTGTCCCCTAGGCTTCGCCACTTACCATTACCATGAACGTCAAGGTTGATAGAACTTAGGTCTGTTCATAACTAACAGTACATTTACCTGATTTTTAATTTCATAAATGTTAGCATTTTCATATTAGTTGTGGAACAAAAATTATAAAGTAGATTAGTAGCAACTTCCAAACACTAACCACTTACCTTATAGTTATGGTTTCAACAAATTTAACAAATGTCACATAACATTGTAATACAAAAAAAATTAATACCCAATGACATCCCATTGTTAAATTTGGCACACAAATAGTCAACTAATGTCTTTAGAATACATATTCTTTTCAAAAATATAAAAAATGGATGTTTTTGATATTCTCAACAAAAAAAAATCGAGTCTTTTTAAAAATCATAAATTCAAAAACTATAGTTACTTTGAATATCAAATTAAAGCTTATTAGGAACAGAAGAGAAAGACACCAATTTGAGCTCACTAGGTCAAATAGTTTTTGATCTGCAGCTGTTTAAAGATTTAAAAACATCAAATTTGTGCAATTTTTGCTTTTTTAAAGTCAATGGCTCAAAAACTAAGAACCCAAAAAATTGGAAATCTTGCATTTTTTGTTCTCTTTATAGGTACAATAAATAAACAAAAAAATCTTCAAAATCTGAATACTTAAGGTTCAAAAACATGTTTGTCTTAGTTGATTTGACACAGAATGACCCAAATAGTTTGCCGTTGTATATTTTAGGAATTTATTTAAAGATAAAGCAGATATCTGTCATGGTACAGATTACGTTTATTTATTTTAAATGTCACTTATTAATGAAAAGTAGTGGCAAAATCTCTTATTGTATGTATAAAACTGAACCAGTTGTGGCTAAGCACAATCATTGTCTTGAAGGCAACAAGGGGATATATAACCATATTGGCCCAAATATAGTGCAATATTTTTCTCTTAAAAATATCCTTCCAAAAACTATTCTTGTATTATGCATGCAGCCTAACATTTTTCACTGAAATAATGGCAGATTCCTACAGAGGTATATTTTGTGTCATGCTGGAACTGTACTGGCTAGTGGGATTCAGTGTGTGTATGTCTAATAATAAACTCAAGGTCAAAACTAGGTGAGAGAGGATTTCCACCCTTCACTGTCACTGAACTGAATTCAGTAGGTCTGTGTTAGTTGATGGCAGAATTTGTGGTCTGTTACTGCTATTAAAAAATATCACCCATGGCAGATCCACAAGTGAGTGTTCAGATAGAAAAGAACTCTACCTCAGTGTATAAAGTTAATAAGGGAATAACAAAAGTATTTTATTCATAAAAAACATATTTAACTTTAGTAAGGAACAATAATATATGCTTAGAATTGATAAAAATAGAATCAATAACAGGGCAAAGTAAGCTAAGAATTACGTTGGGAAATGAGTTATAAAGATAATATTGAGTTAACTTGTCAAAAAGAGTATATATTTTAGAATGATTGTGATAAAACAATTTGTATAAAATTAAATCATAATAATAGACATTTTACATACATCTTAAAAATGTGAGTCACAATAACATATACACAATCAGACTAAAAAACATAATAATATATGTATTAATACATGAGTCAAACAGTCATTAAGAGTATATAGTATTGATTGAAAACACTGAAGTTGGTTAAATAATTAAAAAGGTTTGAGAATGATGCCTGTTATGTTTGTAAAACTAGCAAGTTAGTTAATCTTGTCTTTCAGGAAATTTTTGAATTCATAAATTTTAATACTACGAAATTTTACGAGACATAAGTCCAAAAGATCTAAGAATTTTAGAGGAACAATATAATAAGATATAAAAGATGTATATATGTTTGTAAATTAGAATTAACAAAAGTATGATATAAAGATATGAAAAAATTAGTTAATAAAGTTTAATTCTATTCTTATCTGAAAAGTTTAGTTCCCTTGTTCCTTTTAAATCTGGTGTGAGAATGTCACGACATGTTTCGGCGCTGCAATGGCACCATCCTCAGGTCTATTCGACTCGTCGTAGTAGGAACTCATTTCAGGATTCTTTTTTAGACCTGAGGATGGTGCCATTGCAGCGCCGAAACATGTCGTGACATTCTCACACCAGATTTAAAAGGAACAAGGGAACTAAACTTTTCAGATAAGAATAGAATTAAACTTTATTAACTAATTTTTTCATATCTTTATATCATACTTTTGTTAATTCTAATTTACAAACATATATACATCTTTTATATCTTATTATATTGTTCCTCTAAAATTCTTAGATCTTTTGGACTTATGTCTCGTAAAATTTCGTAGTATTAAAATTTATGAATTCAATAATTTCCTGAAAGACAAGATTAACTAACTTGCTAGTTTTACAAACATAACAGGCATCATTCTCAAACCTTTTTAATTATTTAACCAACTTCAGTGTTTTCAATCAATACTATATACTCTTAATGACTGTTTGACTCATGTATTAATACATATATTATTATGTTTTTTTAGTCTGATTGTGTATATGTTATTGTGACTCACATTTTTAAGATGTATGTAAAATGTCTATTATTATGATTTAATTTTATACAAATTGTTTTATCACAATCATTCTAAAATATATACCCTTTTTGACAAGTTAACTCAATATTATCTTTATAACTCATTTCCCAACGTAATTCTTAGCTTACTTTGCCCTGTTATTGATTCTATTTTTATCAATTCTAAGCAAAAGTATTTTAGGTTTGTATTATTTGCAAGACAGTAATATATTTGGACCAATATAGTCTATACACAATTACTGTTTATATTTAGCTAACTTTGTATATTTATCATTCAATTTATAAAAAAAGACTCATTTTTATTTCCCCCAAAACTTGCCTCCCGCCCTACCCCAAAAAAAGAGATTAATATATAAATACCTTCTTTCTTTAATCAATGAAGATATATACCCAACAACATGAATTAAACAGCTCAAACAATAACTTGATAATACACCACCAAACAATTTTTGTTCCTCACGATTATACAAGATGGAGACTGTTTATTGTTATTTTTTGTAATCAGCAATCTAACATCTCTGCTGATACACATATAGATGATCTAGAGGCTCGTATCCACGAATTATATTTGGAAATGGGAGAAAAGGACTTAGAGTTAGAGAGATTGAAAAAGTCCACCACTTCACACCAACACCAGGTGAGTCAAAACACTTGAGTTTTGTTGCTTTTTCTAAAATTATTTACACACATTTTCAAAAAAGTAATTATTTCATGTTTGTGCTATGACATCCTTTATTTTCTAAAGTTCTAACATGTTTATATAAGGACATTTTGTAACATAATTAAGATATTTTATTTTTTACATATTAATAAGGAGTACCACTTAATTTTTTGTTTAAAAGTTTTAAATAAATTAGGACATTTACTTAAGTTCTTATATTATTATTATTATTATTATTATTATCATCATCATCATTATCATCACCGCTTCTTACTACACATTTACGTTAATGTGTAATGGTAGGGTGATTGTGAGATGAAATGGAGGACCGACAGTATAACACGGAATCCTAACCAGGGTGTAGGCCTGGCATTCCTCACATTCACAAGTTGTGATTAATACACGTCTTGTCAGAGGTGAAGGAAGGATTTGATAATCAGATAAGTCTGTGCCGGGATCGAGGATTGAACCCCGGACTACAGCACAGAAATCTGACACCTTACCCCTAAGCCACCAGGTCACCTCTTAAGTTCTTATAAAACCATACAATGTATTTTTCAGAACACTAGTGATGAACTTCTAGATACACGACAACGACTCTGCGAAGTTAGTGCCGAACTTGACAAGATGAAGAGGGATCAAGACGACCTTCTGGAGTTGCTCACAGACCAAGACACACGACTCAGCATGTTCAAAGAGAGGCTACGAACACTTGGAGAAAAGGCGCGTAGTGCACAGTGATCCATTGACAATTTTATTTACTAGTTCATGGTCAAGTTAAATAGTCAACACACCACCACATTGTTAAATGCCAACTGTCACTAGATGACAGCACTGCTATGGTTCACAATAATTGTTAGTAACACTCTTAATGGGGATGTCTCTAGCATATTTACTCACAAATTGGACGAGATTTTTCCAACAAGGGGTTTTAAAATATTTTACGAAGAAAACGTGCGGCCAAGCCATTGTTTCATCCTCAAGTCATTTTAAAAATAAGACCATGATTCTTCTGGAGGGCAGTGTATAGTACCCACTGTCTTCTCAGTCACTTATGTAGAAACACAATTCTTGTTGGGGATCTCTACTTTTTATAAAAAAAAATTTGTGGGAGAGTTGTAGTTTTTGTGACTGATTATGCTAAAGTTGTGCCTGGTTACTAATTTTTATGAAAATTTTAATGGTTATTTTTTACGAAGTAATGTTCATTTTTGAGAAGTCATCTTATGATTGAGTAAATATGGTTTGTGCTTGTATAATTCATTCATGACCTAAGTTTACCTGGATGACAACTCAAAATGTTACTAGAAGTAATCCCTAATATATCACTACGCCAACAGCTGACATCTATCACTTTGGATGACTGTAATGTAAACAGATGGTAATATATTAATGTGATAGTTAACCACAGTAATTTAGGCCAATATTATTTATATATTTAATTGAGGGTGGACACAATGTTTATTTATCGTTTTATTCCACTTAAAAAAATATTCACACCACTTTCACAAAAACTTCTAACAAACATAGCTTTAAAATGGCGACTGACGAATTTAAACTATATGGTTGAACATTACTGTAAACAAGTTTTTTTAAATGATGCGGACACGCAGTTTATGAAAATATTATATTTGGTTAACTATTTCAAATAAGACAAAATAATCATAAAATCATTTATTGTATATAAAAAAATGACATGAATTTTCTCGTTTCCAAGTAAATATGATGTCTGTACTAAAAGGTATTGATGTGTGCACTATATCACACAATATCAATAACGTTCCAAAACAAAGAATAAGTACTTTTAATTATGTTTAAAATATTGTTTCGAGTTTGATAAAAAGTAAATTATTTAAAAAAACGAAATATTATGAGAAAACTTAAATTTACATTATTTTAAATGTAATATATAACAGGTAATTAAAGATCTTTAAATTTCTAACAAACAGTGATCTTTATAAGTGTTGGCAACCCAAAACCTAAACATATGATTTTCAAACTGTCATCCAGGTAAAAACCTATCGTGAACGTACTTTATGTGTAAATGTAGTTCACTGAAAAAGGAAAGGCGGCTCTCTTTCCCCTGTGTCTTTTTTGCTCTCAATGGTAGTTTATTCTCCCTAAATCAATAGAGACGTTGATTGGTGGTAAATAAAATTATTTGGTTTTGTTAAGCAAAGAGTTAAATTTCAGTATTAAAAGATCATCATACAAGTTTCAAATCACCGTAATTACAGCACTGTCCATATGAAGGGGAGCACAATTCAATCAATTTAACTTGGTTAAAATATGGACAGAACTGTAATTACAATGATTTGTAACCTGTGTTTTTATATTATTTTGAATTTCACTTTAAAATTACAATCTTGTATTGTATACTTGGCAGCATAACAGATGACTGTGGTATCTAATAGCTTGTAATACTATTGGTCGCTCATATATAGCTGACAATTCCCACATGTCCATCAAAGTCTCAGCCTTAAACTATGTGTGAATAATGACCTTGAGCATGGGATGAGTCCTGGATAGCTCAGCGGTAGAACATTGGCACACTAAATAAAATGTCCCCAGTTTGATTCCCCAGTCTCATTTTTAAACTAATTTTAGTTGATTAAATTTTAAATGTTTGTCTTAAGTCACAATTTGACTGACATAATAGCCAGATCAAACACTTAACAGTTATCATACTTCTTCTTTATCTTTGGTCTTTGGTGGAGGGAAATATTTTTTCTGGATTGGAAACTTTGATTTGTTACAGGAATATTAAGAAAAAAGTTACAATAGTGCAGTTGGTACTATTTTTTCTAGCAATTAAAAGCAAAGAACAATGTCATCTGTTACTAATTAAAAATGTTTTTATTTTGGATAGTGTTAATGCTCATTAAAATCAACATAATTGACCATTATTTTCATTTAAAAGACCAAGTAATCAATTTTGTGAAAAGATTAAATTTGGTTTTATTTTGTATATTAAAATACTTTCAAAAATTTTGCAATAAACTTGTAACAATTTTAATATTAATTTTAATATATGAAGTTAAACTTTGTAAAAACATGTCTCGCAATATTTCAATGTCCCTAATGAGTAGTGGTTTCTTTTTTTACATTAAGCTCCAACACTCTTGAACATCTTGGCCTGTCTGGATCATGGCCCATTCATCCTCTCAAAGTTGTTTTGAGCATTTAAAGCACTACATATCATACATAAATGAAAAATTTTGTAAGTCGCTCAGCTTCATTGTCATCTTCACCACCATCTTGTCCCTCTTACAAGCAAATTCCAGACCTCATGTCGCGAGATCCTGGTCCACAACCAGGTACACATCAAAGTTCATGCCAGCAGTGCTTTTCCCCAATCGAAACCAATTTTCATCTTGTGTGCTGTCATCATCACCTCTTCTGTCACTCTGTCACATCTAACCTTTCATTTTTCTTCACATGGCCACACTTTACTAAACAGTTCTAGATTTTACACTGATTTACTTGTTGCCGCGCCGAAACAATATATTAAATAGCCTGCAGGATGTCTTCTATCTTGAATTGAACAGCTTTCCCTGCGTCTGTCAGATTTACATATCCTGCACGAGCTGCTTCCTGTACACCTGCTTGAAACACTTGATTACAGCCAAATCAAGAGGATGTACGTTACTGGTGCAGTTTGGGGGCGCAGGGGGTTAAAACTACCTTTACATTCCTAAAAAAGGATTTGTCTGGAGAACGAGCAGCACAATTGTCTACAGAAAGCCTCTGAAAATATCTGATTTCCACCTCGCTTTCAAGTTGACATAGTAGGTCACGGGTAGATTCTCTACATTTTTAAAACACCGTGGTTTTGTAGACTTTCCAATAATGATGGGCACTCAGTTGTCTGAGGCATCGTTGTTTGTGCACAGTAGTACCATCATTCACTCCTTCACACTTTTTTCTCCATGGCAGATCTCTTCTTTCAATGCCTATATTCGGTTTGGCAAACACTTTAAAAATAGACATGTTTCATCTACATTATACATGTATTGAGCTTCATACCCCTTCAGCAGCTTCAGAAGCCTCTCGAACCAGAAGTCCGTGGCGTTGGTGTCCAGAGCAGAATCCACCATCCCCTCAAGACCATTGTTTAGCTAATAAGAAGCATGACTGAAACTTGCCACAATCTAAAAACATTAACCGTTGTTGCTACTACTGATCATACCAACATTTGTGTGTGTGTGTGTGTCATAAAAATGATCAGTCATGAATTAACAGTCTTGGAGACTAAAAATTCTAACCTATAGATGCGGGAAAACTATAAATCGAGGAACGATTAATGCATTGTTATTTTGTATTGTTTTAAGAGTATTTGTTTAGGGACCATATAAATTGAATGATAGATTGAAGCTACACTGTATCAGTAAGATATTTTGAACAAGTTGAGATCCTATTACATAATAGTTAGACAAACACTTGATATCCCACTTTCAAAAGTGACCATATCTATGGTTGAAGGCTTGGTTCCATTGTTTGACACCATCCATCTACCACTAGTTCCAATCCCGTCTTATAATAGGCTGTTCAAAAACATCTCCATATGAACTTTTCACTAACTTCTTAAACTTTGATGATTGCTTGGACCTTTTGAACCAGACTGACCTGTCCCTAAAAATACATTTTCTTGAAGATGACCACCGCAAAGGGCTGTTGCTCATGTTAAGCTATGGAGCCATTTCCTTTAGGGGGTGGCTGCTTGTGTTTGTTGTCAATGGCCCTACCCCTCTTGAAGTAGCTCGTTTATCAAGTTAAAATCTATTGAAAATATTTGCTCGTCTTACAAAACACTCACAGACCAAGTTACTCGCAATCCAAGGTTTTACTGTACCTATGTTTGATAAAGACCAAAAGGCCTGTTTATTTGCATAACAATACGCAATAGGGGTTAGAAAAAGGTAAAACACATTCAAAAGGCCTCAGCCTTCAAAAGCTTCATTAAAATAAATCTTTAACAAATGCCCTGCTGGGCAATATTTACATTAGCAAAATAATTAAATTCCCCCACATCCAAATATAGGAGAACTCTACGCCAAACAGTACCCTCTTTCTCAATAATAAATAGTTACTTCCTAGTTCCTGACACTGACAAATAATTTAACAACATAATATGAAATCAAATAAATAGAAACATTGTTTTAATTATAAATTAGATAAAACATACCAAATTTACTAATCTCTAATCCAAAGTGTGATAAAGATATACTCCAAGACAAAGTGTTTTAAGCTGAATATAAAAGGTAAACCATAAGACTCTAAAATCAAATGAGTTTACAAAAATAAATAGTTTTATTAATCACTAGCCCAATCACAGACTCCATATTTAAGATCAAATTAGTGAAATAGTAAAGTTATTAAAATTCACTCTAGTAAAAAAATAAAAATAAAATGAGCTAGAAAATAATCTCAACTTAACCCTAAATAATTTTGAAGAGTTCAAGCCCTAAATATAATTTCAATAAAAGAATAATAAAAAGAGCTATGTCAAAAATTGAATAACAACTTACATTATTTGGGAGTATGTCCCTAAAACTAGACTAACATCAACGAGTACATATCACTTGCGAGCACTGGCTTATATGCAAATTAAACTCACTGGAGAAATATGATGAGGAGTAAACAGAAGGTGCCAGTCTATCTATGCGGTCATCATCAACAATTCACAAAACTGCTATCTCACTGATGCATGTGCACTATGTCGTTAGTTCATGGATCGTGGTAAGGAACACAGTTGAGAGGGATAATTACTCTACTCCCCCTAGTTCTTGCGCTTTTGCATAGTCCAGAGCTAGGAGAGAGCTAGCTCTCAAGAAGGGGGCTTTACAGAACAGCCGATAGAGTCACAGTTTTATTGTTTTGTTGAACACCCTGCTGTTATGACACGACCGATGTTGATATAAACTAAGCAGCCAAAATCTAGCCTGCGCTAGCTACTTGAATGGGGTAGGTCCACATAACTTGAGAGGTGACGGGCATTAGTAGACACATTGTACTGTTGTCACAGTACAATCTCCCACCGACTAATAACATTTTTTGTTAGAAAAGATATTTATGGTTTCAGGTGGACGATGATGCAGAAGCCGACCTGGAGGAAGTCAACTGAAAAAGATTTATTCAACATAATATGTAGCTAGAGCTACTGATACAACAAATACGGTGTTGCCAGGTTGTCCACATAGTGTGTAGCTACTGATACAACAAACATTGTTGCAATGTAGTGCACATAGTATGTGGCTATTGACACAAGAAACACAGTGTTGGCATGCAGTGCATAAAGTGTGTGGATACTGATATAATAAACACTGTTGCCAACCAGTGCAAATAGTGGATGTCTATTAATACCACAAACAATTACATTGTTGTTATGTATTGCGCATAAAGTAAAATGATAAATGTTTTCACAATTATAACATACTAAGATGATAACGAATAAATCTCTTAAACTATAAAAATGATTATGAAAAAGTTTACCCTACTGTTATATTAAAATATAGGACTTTAATCTTAGTATGATTTTGAACTAAAAAATATTTAAGAGAGTACTTGAAACACTAGAAAACTTGTCAGGCTCACAAACACGTGATTACCAATATTGCAAGAGTAGGGATGAACAGGTTATTGAATTTTTCATTCTCAAAAATTGACCGGGATAGGCTATTTCCTGAAAAGCTTAGGGCAGGGTTGTCAAAACAAAAGTTTTAAAAAACCATGTATTTAAAAAAAATGTTTTGTCTGTTTTAAATATGTTGTAAAAAGTGCGATGAATAGTATGTTTTAAATGTAAAAAAAATAATTTATAAACAAAAACCATGTTTCGAATAAAAACAGTTTTGAAACAATTTTAGATAGAGTTGTAAGGCATGCAGTATAAATATGCCTATGTTTACGAATGAAATATAATAAGTAGGGAAATTTGGTTATCTGCAAGGGAATTTTTTTGTCTGCACCTTACCGCAGAAAGTTTGTTACAGGAAGCAATTGGTTTAACTTACAGTTTTAAGGTTATGTTTGATCTTTACTGTATTCTGTATATTTTGTTTGTTGTGTGAAAAAAAAGTGTTGAAAATAAGAGGAAGATTAAGTTGATTGTAATTATGAGTTCATCTGGCACAATTAGGATAAAATAAAACACTCGAAAAAGGAGACACATTTTCTTTTAAATGTTTAGTTTAAAACATTATGTTTTAAATATTTAGCCTAAAATTTGTTTTAATCAATGGATATTGTTTTGAACAATTGTTTAAGCCTTGTTTAAAACTGTTTGTTTTAAACGTGCCATGCCTGGCTTAGGGCGAGAAACAAAATATATGCATTTATTCTTGCAATTAAATTATTTTATGTTATTTTGATTCAACACTTCACTATGCATTAAATAACAATTTTTCAATAAGTTGTTTGATTTGTTCCACATTATGATGGTGTTTTCTGGAAATAATATATTTTTCTATCAACAATTTAAGTGTTACTAAACAAAACACTGTTATTTCTGAGTGGTGTTTTAGTATCTTTTGCAGTCAATTTCACTTTAATAACTATTTAAAATTATAGGGGTGTGCAAAGTTCACTATTTAAAGGTGAAGTGAAGCTTGAAACTTGCTAAGAAAAGTCAAAGGTAGGACCACCATGCTTTTATGGTGACATACCTAAATTTATTTCTTGTGGTCATTTTTTCTCACGTAATAATTGTATATTAGATTCTTTTGTCTTTTTTACCTCACGCATTATCCTTATCAGACATTTTGAATAATAAAGACAGTATCAAAGAAACTATGAAAAACTTCTCTACAAAAATGCACTTATAAATTCTTCATTGATAATTTAAAAGAGAGAATATCAAGGACTAAACATTGGCAGGAAATAAGTAATATAATCCCTCTAAAAGGTTTATATATGATATTATCTTTGCTTCAGACCAGTGACTGTCAGTTCATGGAGCTACAACTTGGCTGGTGTTTTATTTTGCAAAATAATGTTGGCAAAACTAAATATAATATAATTTCATTCTTGCCTGCTTTTTATTTATGCTTATGTTTTAAGGCTGTTATCATTAATTTACAAGTCAATGTTAAAATACTGTTTATTGGCGGTTCTAAAATTATATCTTGACATATGAAATATTTAGTTATATATATCAAATCAGCCAATAATTTATCTAAGTTTTATCCTTTGAAATGTGTTGAAGGTTATTATTAGGTTATTGTAGGTGTCTAAAAAGTCGAAGCAAAGTAGATTTTACCTTTTACTTTGACATTTTGAAGCTTCACATGTGCCTAAAATATTAGTAGCTTGACACTTTTTTTTTGCCTGATACCTACTTGTGCAATTTTAGAGTTACAAATTTGATAAATATAGTTTAAAAAAAGTTAACAATTATAATTTTCAATAATATTATTTTCTTAATTCTTATCTGAGGGATACTTTATAATAACATTTTATTTTTCTAGTAAATAAATGATTCGTTATTGTTATTTGTCAACTAACCTAATTAGTTGTTTACTTGTTGCTAATAATAATCTTAGGGCAATGATGACAAAATCACTTTTGGAAAAAGGGCTTATAAAGACAAAAACAATTCCAAAAAGCTTTCATAATTATTATAAACATATAGGTAGGCTATTTTATATGTCAATATTAAAATTATTAGTTTGTTGATTAGACACTATCAACCCAACTAACATACCTAATAACATACCTCATTCATATTCCTCAATGTTAGCAGACCCTTCCTGCTATATTCTACACCTGCTGCATTCTACATCCATGACAACATTGTAGAAAACAACTAGTTTGAGACATGAAAGGTTAGGTTTAATTAGGAGATGCTGGTTTATAATTTATAGTTAGCAACCCCAATTGTGGTAAATAAAATACTTACAAAATAATCATTCAAACTTGGTGGTACGGATAGAAAAATTACAGCTAAATTACTTATTCTTAAACTTCAAATATTTGCCTTTAGTTACAATATGACCGTCATAATTGCAGGATCAAACACACATTTTTCTTCTTTAATAATTGTCTTTGGTTGAAGGAAATAAATTTTCTGGACTGTAAATTTGATTAATTATAGTAATATTAAGAATAAAATTGTAATAGAAGAGTTAGTACTATTTTTACTGTCATTTTCAGACAAAGAACAATGACGTATGTTGTGAAATAAAACTGTGTAAAGTTTTGATATCGTTAATTCTCATTGAAGTTGACATAATTTACCTTTATTTATTGATATTATCCACATATATAAAGGCTAGTACTAAATTTTTAAAAAAAGGTCAAATTTTGTTTTATTTAAAGATACATAATACATTGAAAAATGTTATAATCAACTTTAAAAATATGTTGTTATTCCTTTATATGTTCTAAGTAAAAGTTTGTAAAAACAGGTAACACGAATAATAGGGATGTGTTGATTAAAATTTCTGATCAATTAAAGGCCGGATATTTGATTTGAAACTTATAATAGAAATTTCAAATAACAAGATTGAATAGTGGTGTCATAAATCTCTTCAAAATTCCACTAGTCCTATAGGTTTTCACACTTCAGTTGGTGTGACCTAAGCAGTTAGTCTGATGATCTTGGTGGCACAGAGTTAAAAATATACTTGTCTTCTTGTCATTGGTACTAACTATTAAGGTAAAGGGGAATACTAATGTCAGTGTCAAGTGAGCTGTGATTATCTGTCTAGCAAGGGGTAGCAGGAGTATTTAAGGCCCTGCCTACCCCCTCTGGCGGTGTGTTGAGCTTTCAGCTCTCAAAATAAATGGTGTTGCTAACATTATACAAACTGGTGGATTCCAGCCATCAGGTTGGCAGCATTACTGGTTTGTTTAAACAATTGGGAGGTTGGCTGACCTCGACCAGTAATAGGTAAAGGCTGCAAGAAAACTTTTCCTAGAACTGATAGAGATAAGAAGTGTAATGCAGGACCGTAAAGTGTGTAGGCGACCAAGTTGGACTAAGTGTGGGGAGATAAAACGTCAAGATACAATCATACTCTCGAGCAGAAAAATTAGCCTATCCATCCCAGCCAGCTAGATGCTTCAGTCTGGAGATTCAAATCTCTGCTGAGGGTATTTTGGGAAGATCTTATTCAATCGTTTCCTTCTACTCTCCCTCACAAATGTGGGTACATTTCCTCTATTAATTCTGCCTGTTTAGGTATGAACTAATTACGCAAGTGGGTTAGGAATTTATACGTTTCAATTTAGAGGAAGTGTACCCGCATTCGCGTGGAGAGAGAGAGAGAGAGAGGTAAAATATTTTGGAAATATTACCCGATCATGATTGAGCCACGATCTCCCAGTCATCGGCAGAATAGTCTATTGTCAGAGTGACGCCTTAGACTGTGTGGCCACCAAAGTGGGATATTACCAATCCTCATGTATAAAAATAACTAAACGATTAAAATAACATGACTTAACAAATCTTTAAAAATTATGTAAGCTAGAAAGGTGGGAGGGAGCTTACGTGAGGGAGGGAGGATCTAAAATCATGTAAAAAAGCCTTACAGTAATTTAAGGATGGTCTCCCTGCAATAAAAACTATGGGCCATAGATACAAGGCTTAGCAGCCGGGTCATATTATTGAGCAGAGTAGAAAGAACTCAGATCATTGCTTTATAAATCATCTTTTTAAAAAAAATCTTGAACTACTTTTTTCAAATAAATATCTGGGAAAGGAAGTGATAAATAATACTGTATACTTATTTATCATAGAAAAAATTATTTAAGGTAAAATTAGAGATAAATCATTTTTTGAAGATTTTGTGACCAACTATAATAAATAACCTATACGAGAGAGTATGTGGCTTACGATTTTGTCTGTCGTACCATTTATTTGAGCTTATTAGTAAGCAGGTAAAATAAAAAATAGTTAAAATTTAATGTTAGGCCACTGTGCTTTGATTAGTTTTTAAACTTTAAAGGCTCAAAGAGGCAATAAAATATTTAAAAAGCTGTTTCATTTCGAAGACTAGAACAATTTTGACCATAAATATATCTGTTATTTTTATTACTGATATTACCGCGTCATACTACCTGTTCATGTTATATGCATATATGATAATCTAATTGGGGTAGTAATGAGGAAGGATGCATTTGAGAGGTTATCTACCAGCATTTTTACTTTGGGAGAAGGGGAAACAATTTAGGAAAAACTACCCTCAGTAGACCCAACCAGGATTTGAACCCCAAGCACTCCGCTATCAGCGGCCAATTTATCACTGGAGTGACGCCTTAGACCACTCAGCCACTGAAGTGGATATCTGTTATTTAATACGGTGTTTACAGTTTTCAAACATCTATAGGATTTACACAATTTTCCAGAAATAAATATTTTTGGGAATAATTTTTCATCCTATTGGTAGATTTTAACTTGAGTAATATCTCCATGATGTCAGCCTGCAAGCAGGCTATACCATTCAAGAGGCTGTCGTATGTTGGCGAAGATAGTGCCAACATTTTCGGGTTGAGGGTGTCATGTGGTCAGCACAACGAACCCTCCAGCCTTCTATCTAAGTTTTCTAGACTGAAGCGCTACTTATTCATTCAAGTAGCTCCTCATTTGTCTTCATGAGGTTGATTTTGGTTCTGTCTCAGACCCGCTGCTTCGCAGACAGAATTGGAAGCACTGAGGATTGAATCCGGGACTTTGGGACCTGAAGTCGGTAAATCTGACCACTATACCACAGAGTCTATTGGGTATCAACTACTTACTTACTTACTTTGTGGCATTGGGAACACAAAAGTTCATTAACTTCTAATGGTTTTAAATATATTTTACTTATCATCGACTCCATGTCGTAGTCAAAAATGCTAAAGCGCTATGACTGAGCAATGATTGCATAAATTAATCAGCTCTAGTAACTTTGGTAGTTCGATTTCCTGTAAGGTTGAAATTACTTAGTACTAGCGTGATACGAACTCGGCCAAGGCACAAGAGATTTTGAACATCCTATAAGTGCGTTACAGACTGTTAGTAACATTTACCTTCAGCTAAGAGCTTTTTTTAGAAAAAGTACTTGAAACATCAGAATAATCGCTACATTGTTATATAGAAATATTTATTTGTATCTTAATTTTGATATTATTTCTACAATAAATAAAACAGTATCACTACTCATCTGTTGTACTTAAATTAGTAAATACAGATAGCCTAAACGCCAGTATTATGATCCCATTAAACAAAACTTGCCCTTACGACAAGCAGTTAAATAATCAATTATATCTTTGAGTTTCTTTGTGCGCCCTTTCTTCCATCGACCCATGCTTCACAAACTTGTTATTCACAAGGATATAAAATAATATTGTGTAAATACTTTTCCACCTCAAAATTTATACAATCCATTAGATCTTGTTCGAAAGCAAAAATAGTCACATTTTATTAATTATATAAAAAATATTCACCTTGGATACTTATTGTTCGGGATTCGATACATTTCTTCTGAAAATAGCGCACAAACTGCAAGAATGCAACAAATTCAAATTAAAAGTAATCACATTTAACAAGCTAATAAAATAAAATTAACATATTCACACTTTGAGTGCCAAAAACCTTCGTTCATTAATTTTTTGAAAAATAACTTATTCCAAAGTCAAATCCTAGACCATAAAATAAATATAGTAGATAAAAACATACTGAGAACGTCTCCAAATTACATTTAGAGCCAATTTTATTTAAAATAGTAATGTTTGATATGAGCAGGAATGTTTATTTTTATTTATTATTATTAGCACTGCGTCTTACTACCCGTTTGGGTTATACGCACTTATGCTAATGTGTAATGGTAGGGTGATAGTGAGATGAAATGGAGGACCTACAGTTTAACGTGGCATCCAAACCACGGTGGAGGCCTGGCATTCCCCACATTCACAAGATGTCTTGTCAGAGTGTGAAGGAAGGGTTTGGTAATCAGATAAATCTGTGCCGGGACCAAGGATTGAACCTCGGCCGCCAGCATAGAAGTCTGACACCTTAGCCCTAGACCGCCAGGTCACCTTTTATTTATTATAATAGTGGATTAAAAATTCAATGTACAGTAGTTTTCATATATTCTGAATATTAACACTTATTATTATTACAATGTGTAGTGCTCAAGAATGAGAAAATCTGTGAAAGAATGTAGGATACGAGTGAAGAATTTTACATGTTTTACTGCCTCGGGTAAATAAGGGCTAATGTCATAAGACTTTGTGTATGGAGAAGCATGTGTTTTTTTCTTTGAAAATAATGTATCACTAAAGTAACACTCATTGAAGTAAGTAGGGACCAACTATATTTATTCACGCAAATTTTCATAATTGGACATTGGCCCTTCTTATTCCAATGCACATGGTATTAATGTTTCTTTGACTCAAGAAGGTCACAGAGATTAGCTTTAACCCCCCACTGCCGCCTGAATTCCGATACAGCAGGTTAGCCAACGCTTGCAAAACGATACTAGCTTGTAAATGGGTAATGATCATACTAACGGCACCTATTATCAACCAAGATAACTATTTGTAGAACCCGGCACAGATTTATCTGATTACCAAACCCTTCTTTCACCTCTGACAAGACATCTTGTGAATGTGGGGAATGCCAGGTCTCCACCGTGGTTCGGATTCCACATTAAACTGTAGGTCCTCCATTTCATCTCACAATCACCCTACCATTACACATTATCGTAAGTGCGTATAACCCGTATGCGTAGTAAGACGCGGTGCTAATAATAATAATAATAATTTTTGTAGAAGGAAAAGTTGTACTTAAAACTATGTATTCTCACTAGAGTGTTGACTTGCGAGTCGTTAGAGCTCAATATCGTCGTGATTATTGAAGCCAACCCACATTTAAAAATACGTTTAAAAAGAAAAAGAAATTATTCATTAAATAATATGTTATAAACATACACTCTAGCTTAATTGTACAAAGAAAATAAATAAATCTATTAATAATTTTTGTTTTCTCATTTAAAATGCATTGAAATGGAAACATCTAAACGAAAATATTTCAATAACTATTTTTAGCATGATTTGAAAATTCCATAATAATTATGAAAGATGTACAAATATGTTACTAAAATAAATAAACAACAATGTTGAATTATTAGATATTTTTTTAAAACAATTTTTTGTTTATAACTGTGCATTTATGAGTAGACTCAGCCTTAAATGATGGTAGCAACAAAAGGTGGAAGACAGATAGAATTGAGAAACTAGAAATTTATTGGAATTAAAAGTAATTTATTTTTGGGGAGTTGGGGAGGGTAAATAACATGGTTGCCAAGGTTACACATGAGGGACCTTTTTCAGTCTGTTTCTAGTGGACCAGGCAGGGAAGCAACCCATATAAAGAGAAGCGATAAAAGGGGTGTCACAACTTTTAAAGAGTTTCAAACTTAGAGAACATTTAAGGGGTATAAAACCTAGCATTTAAGTGTGTCAAACAATAAAAGAGAGTTAAACCTATAGTATGATTTTGGTCGAAAGAACTGTTCAGGTGTTATTTTTCAATTAATTTAAATTAATGTTATTTACAGCTGTTAACTTATTTTGTGATTTATTACCTATATTTTATTGTATTTTTAGTAAATGTATTGTTGATAAACATAATAAAATTAACTATTCTTTTTGTATTATTCGGTATTTGTTTGAAATCTTGCTTTTAGATTTGAAATTACTCGATTTGATGAAAAAAATTCTATTTGCACAACCTTAATAACCCATAAAACAAAATATGTATTTTAATGTTTTAAGTTACATTGTTGTACAGTGGATCATTAAAGAAACTTCATGGTGCAAGGTTATTCTGTTGCGAGGGTGAGTTTAGTAATTATTGTCTATTACAGTGTCATTCTGTATTATTCTATACCACAATACCCTCGATTCTTAGCTTTCAAATCCCACGAGATTAAAAATTCCAATATTTAAATAAAACAGCACTATTTAGAATTTAGTAGTTTTCAATTGTGACCTGATTAATTATTTTGTCATTTCATTTGAGTACCGGCAAATTGAATATGTACTCAGTATGTATGATCTTTGTGCTCAAGTTAGTTTTGGCACATCAAATGGGGTAATTTTCTTAATAATTTTTATTTATTAGCTACACTTTTAATTTTTTTCAGCCAATTCAAAAGTATGACATTTTTACTATGATTTAATGCATAGAGAAGGATTGAAATTGTAAATTGTGAGGTGTTGGAAATCAAATTTAAGAATCACAATCGAGAAAAACAGGATTTATGGCAGCACTAATTGTAATGTTTATATTATTTAATTGTTCATATTATTTTTAATTATGTCATAACTTAATGGTGTGCCCAATCACCTTAGGATTGTGGTTGAATGTTATTTAATGGTGGGCACAATTACAAGAAGAGTATTGTAGAATGTTATTAAATTCAGAAATTTCAAATTATTCACACATTTTCGAATACAGTCAAATCTCTTAAAATGGACACCTTCCAGGATCAAATAAATGTCTGTTAATAAGAAGTGTTTATTAATTATAAAACTAACTTAAAAAAATCATATTGCTGAACACAATTTAATCGATATGGACCTATATACTGTGTATTTCAACATCAACAATCTAATTACTGCACTGTGTTGTATTGTATACAGGATGATTATGACTTATGAATAAATATTGTGTGTAGCTTACTGTGCATATTTCATGTTAGACAGACCGATCAATACACAAAAAAATTGAATGTGAACATTAGGCCTTTATATATATATGTGCATGCACACAGACTAAAATGATGGAACAACCAGCTCAGAAGGTATGGGAAGTATGACTTTGAAGTACTTTAGTTATTAATACATAGGTTATTTTGGAAATTTTAACTAGTTGAGGAAGGCAGGACTGCTCAAACTTCACGTGAGATCATGACATTCCCTACATTCCTACAGTAAAATTATTTCATTTATTTTAATTGTTCACATTACTTATTTATTTGTTTAATAAAACCCAATTTAAATATCCTTTGTCAAGAAATGATCACAAAATGTCAGCTAGTTGATTGTTTATTTTGTGTTCGCACAATAAACTATGTAATCTTAGAAAATGCCTTATGAAGCTATGACAGGCTTACCAAGCCGGTAGTGAAAGATATATGGCTTTGAATAAAAAAACTTACCCAGACCATAGGCTGGAAACAGTAAAGAATGTAAGTAAGACTATGCCTCAGTATACGGTTTGAATTCAAATAGAAGTACACATTTAAAAAAAATTATCTTTGAATTTATTTCTTTTCGTATCTTGCATGGCACACACACACACACACACACAGAGAGAGAGAGAGAGAGTCAAGTGGAATTGAATTATTGTTTTCAATCAGATTTAAAGTGAGGCAGAAATTAAAATTAAATATTACTAAACCTCCTTGCTAATTTGTTGAGGCTTTTTAATTAATTATTACTGTATTTGGAGGCATATTTTATCTGTATGTTCCTGTTACAGAAATGCAGAAATTTTTACTAGAAGTTAGTGAGGAAATAAGTCTAGAAGTGAACACTGAAAAGACTGAGTATAAGACCACACAGAGACCACAGATTGGGGACAATAATTTAGAGATTACTGCAAACACCATATAATTTGACAGGGTTAATGAGTTTAGAAGCAATTTAATGGTATTAGCTAATTAATTAGGAAATGCATGCTATTACTTGATCAGTAAGTTGTTGACATCTCACCTACTTTCAAGGAAAGTAGAATTCAGAATACACAAAACCATAATTTTACCGGTTCTCTATCAGTGTGAAATGTAGTCTCTTACCTTACATGACAAAAACAAGGTGCTCAGGATAATATTCGGTGTAAAAAAAGGGCAAGGCTACGGGGGAGTGTAGGGGTCACATAATGATTAATTGCATATCATGTACTCATCACAAGGCATTGTTAGGATAGTCGTTATGCAGAGTGAATGGGAGCTTGTAAAGCCATGTTCAGGATAATGACTGGCAACCCCAATGGAAATAGATCATTGGGAATATTTATATTCAAATTGGATAATAACATTAGAATAGACCTGAGGCAGATGGGTTATAATGACGGAAACTGGATAGAACTAGCTCAAAATACTTTTGTTAAGTGTGGCAATAAACTTTCAAGTTCCTAATGCCATAGAGTAAGTTTTCACTAATGGCAATGTTTACATGTACTTATTTATTTTAATTTTTTACTTATTTTGTTATTCTTAAACTATTTATAAAAATTTATTTGACTTTAACTTTTTTTTTTTCTGAAAATGTAAACCTTAGTATTGATTTTAATTAATAATAACCTTTAAAGCAATCTTTTTATTCAAAATTTTTCTAATTATATCTAGCATAATGATCAGGTGTTTTTTTTACAAAGCAAATTTTTGAATATTAAGTGAGAATATCTTTCTCATGACTATTTCAAATTTTACTAACCACTCAAATTCAAAATTATTTGTATTTGGTTCAAAAAATTTAATATTTTATTCAAAAATTTTATTATTTGACTAGAAAAAAAAATTAGTAAAAAATCCCCATTTGTACAGCCCTAATGTTAAACTAATGGTGGAAACAGATAAGTTACAATAGGATTGTGGTTGAATGTAAAATACTTGTGTTTGTAGCAAGGAAAGTATTGGCTGGATGTTAATTAATAGTGAGGTGTATAATCCAAATGGGTAGTAAGATGTGGTGCTAAAAAATGTTGAGAATAGTTGTAATAGAAGTGTGGTTGAATCTTAACCCTTTTGCACTCGGCATATTGGGCTTTTCTGATTGAAAGGACTAAAAGACCAACTCTCACATATTGCCTTCTCAACTTTCTTAATATTCCAATAAAAAATATGAACAAATATACATGAAAAAACCCCACTTATACTTAATATACATGGGAGATTTAGAAAAAAATATGTCATCAATTATTAAACTATAGAAATTTAGTAGATCAAATTTAAAATTAAAATCTATAATTCAGAATTTAAAAAATAAATTTAATCTTTGTCTTATCCAGAAGAAGGACCATTTATCTATGTATAAATCAATAAGTTTGGTATCTGTAGTGTTGTCTGGTTCTGATCTATGTTAATTTTTTTCAATAATGTGTATATACTTTTGGAGTAAGCCTGTAATCCGTCATTGCCCAGTTAAAAAAAAATCAAATACATAAGCCTTATAAAAATAAATATACAAGAAAACGATGAAAAATTAACACATCATTTATAAACTTGAGTAATAAAACTAGTAAGAAGACATAATAGCAGTTGATAAACTTATATGAACATAAAATAAAGAAAAATCTCATCAAGTCAGGAGCGTATTTTCACCATGGCGGAAGCATGAGAGCAAAAATTTAATTTGCTTAAAAAAACATTTTTGAAAGCCTTGAAGAAAATATTAAATCCTAACATTAGGATGAATTGAATTCTTCTGGTGCTATCTATTAATCAAAATATCAACAAAAGGCAAGATTTAGCTATTGACAATGGAGTAGTGTTTAGCAACAAACAACCAAGCCTCAATCTCGTTTTTTTAAGTGAGAGACAAGAGTCCTCTCTATGTTGTATACAAATATGAAAGTGTCTCCTGCACTGTGCTGCCAGCTACAGCCCTCTACCAGCTGTAATGATAGTTTTTACTCTGTCCCTTTCAGTAATGACAAATGATTGCTCGGTTAAATAAAAGTTTCCAAGAATTTGGCTTCTTATGTTTGCTATTTAAACCTTTCTTTCCTGTGCTAACTAACTTTGACATAATAATGGTAAAGAGGTTAGGGAGATGGTATGTAATGTAACAAGTCACCCACTACTGTCAGCTGTTTGGGTCAGCAACCCCATCGTTGGACACTCTTTGTACCTAGTCGCCCATCCTACCTTGCTCTTCTTTGTAAAAAGGTGTCGTCCACGGCAGTCAGTTGGTTCCAGTAAGAGCATCTCAGGGTTATATAGATAATGGTGGGGGTAGATGGACACAGCCGATTAAAGAGATACTATTTAGCTTAGAATTTGAAGTTTTATTTTAACTAAATATTATACATTTTGTACCACTGGCTACTTAATTTAGAGAAACGAATTATTTATGACATGAATACGAAGCATTATTTTAGGTAGTGGTTATTTAGCCACCTGGTCTACATCTCTTTCTACTCATCTCCAAACCCTATCTGCATGTTATGAACAATACTTTGTGAATACAGGTCTTCTCTGTTTGCGTGCTAACTGGCCAGTGTCGCGTCTGACGCTTTCCTTCCACATAGGGTATAAACACAGACACTAAATCGAATGTGCTGATTGGCCAGGAGTCTGCACCAAAACCTCCCACCCCCCTGTGCACAATACTGTGTGAATACAGGTCTTCTCTGTTTGCGTGCTAACCGGCCAGTGTCGCGTCTGACGCTTCCCTTCCACATAGGGTCAAACACAGACACTAAATCGAATGTGCTGATTGGCCAGGAGTCTGTGCCAAAACCTTCCACGCCCCTGAAAGACCACACGTGCGAGCCACAGGTGCATCTCCCAGCTTCCAGGTTCAGCTATTAATACATTTCACTATACTTAAAATGAAAAGTAAAAGTAATAAATTTGGATGACTCTAATATTCCAACAAAGACTTTAAATAATGAAAAACTATTAGTTTAAAAGTTTAAAGGCCTGAAAACGAAGTTAAAGAATTGAAATTTAAAACATATATTGATTACAACTTTGGTTATGATGTACCTAACTTATAATTACCATAAAACCCCACACTTTCTTATAACTAACCATGTTTAAAAATGAGGTGGCCCAATGGCTAGATAATTTTATAATAAAGGAAATGTATAAAACTAAAGAAAAAGGGAAAATAAACTATTAAGAGTAAATTTGATGAAGAAAGCCCACCTAGGGAAAATGTGGGAAGAGTCCAATGCACAAAGGTGACATCTTCTTCCTTTCTTCTGTCTTCTATAGTAGAAGTAGTTACACACATATTTTAACACAAATATCATAATATTTCGGCATTGTTGCCTTTATCAAAAACAAAGAAGAAAGTACATATAACACAAACAATGGATTACTCCATTTTGAATTTTTTAAAAGAAACTCTTACTCTTAATAGTTTATTTTTCCTTTTTCTTTAGTTTTATCAATTTCCTTTATTATAAAATTATAATTAACCATTTGATAGTAATAAAGTGAATTAAATTAGGCCTAGACGAAAGGGAAATGAAAAATGTATTTATCAGTTTAGTACTCTCAGTATCTTTAGTGTAGTAATATGTAAACAAAGGCGAACTAATATAATTTTATAATGAAATGGTTGAGAGCTAAGGGCCTAAAACACTGACCACTTTACAGTAATTATCGATTTCTCTGGCAACACAGTAGGGTTAACTGAGCTTTGAGACTTGCCAAATTTCCAATATGTCGCCCTACCGTTTATGAGGCACTGGAGCTGATGAGACTCATCAAAAAAGACTTTTGAATGAATTCTTAAGAGGAAATAGAATTAAGATAAAATAGAACAAAGAAATAGGAAATGAGTGTTAAAATATGTTGCTATAATGCATTAATTTAATAGTCATACATTCAACTAAGTAGTAAGAAAAGAAAGTATAATAAGGACGTTGAGGCTAAAAAAAATGAAGAGAAAAGAGACCTGGACCTAAGAAGCGCAAAAATATTAATACACAAGGATGAGATGCAAAGTGTAGAGGTTGAATGGGAAAGGTTTATCAACAGTCTAGTGAAAGCTGCTGAGGAGGAATGTGGGAGGACAAATAATAATAGTAAATGGAAAGAGATACCCTGTTGGAACAACAGAGTGAAGGAAGCCGTGGGGAGAAGAATAAAGCAATTAAAAGGAATTTTAAGAATAGTAATGAGGAAACAGAGGAAGAATATAGAGAAAAGAAGAAAAGAGTAAAGTTGTTCAAGAAGCCAGGCAGGATTGGATGCAAAAATGGGCAGATGCAGGAAGGCAGTAAAAAGGTGTTATACAGCCAAGTAAGAAACAGGAGAGAGAAAAGACGAGAGTAAAAAACGGAATTATGAATAAGATATTTTGATACATTTTTACCCTGAAGAGGAAAGAGGTCCCACAGGGCAAGAGGTGGAGGATGCATTAACCTTATTAGTGCTATGCCTATTCCAGAATTTGCATACAAAGAGTGCCAGAGGCCTGTTAAGTTTTGTGTGCAAAAAATGCCACAGCTATTTCCTCATTTTTGTAAAGGTTTTCAAGAAAATTCGCCAAACCTTTATTTATGAAGGGATTATTTTGATTTTTCTATAATTTTAATCGGTATGTACTGTTTTTTAATAATATTAAATTAATACAATTTAATTAAAATTATTTAGTTTCTAAATTTTAAATTTAATTTTTTTCAAAACTAATGCTAATTAATATATTTAAAAAAATATATATACAGTTCAATATTATTTTGTTGTTGTGCATTTAGTTTTGTACAAGAAAATAAAGTTTTGAATATATATTATTATAATAGGAATTACAGGAAGTTTTATTTGATATCCTACATTAGATATTTTTGCTTACCTTACAGCAAGATTTATTATATTGCTTACCTCATGAATAAATATTTAGGCCTACACATAATGAATGTGTTTTTCAAAAAACCTTTGATAATGAATAATTTCATATTAAAATGAAATTATATACATTTATATAGTCATTAGGCCTATTTACTTACATTAGTAAATAAATCTTTTCATTCACACGGCATAACATGAAAATCTAGATAGTATATTTTTCTAAACTCAGAACAATTTAACCCATACTTTTGAAAACTGTTTACATCAGTATGAATGTGAGCCACACTTATGTTTTTCCATGCAGCTTATACGTAAACTGGCGTTACACTTAGAAAATTGAGTATGTGACACTCCCATTGTAAATGTACTAAACTCCCAGTTCTAATAACAATTATTCACAGTTGATTTTTGTTGACAAACTTATATAAAATAAATTAGGGAAATGTTTTCTTTCCCGTGATATATGACACTAATACACTATCTATCAGATAAAGCGATAACTAGCTCAAATCTGCAGATCCAACCTCATCGACTTTGGCACTTTTAACGGTAGTAGGCGGGGCTGATCAGATCAGCTCATGGCACTTTTAGCGATTGTATGCGGAACTAATCAGATCGACTCGTGGCACTAAAAGGGTTAGTGGCTAAGAATGAAAGGGACTTTCAGAATGTATTATTAAATCATTTAATGTGACGACAACAGGCAGAGTGGATCTTCGTATAAATGTCTCCAAAACTAAGGTGATAGTTTTTGATAAAGACGGATTAGGAAATGATTGTCAGCTAAGCCATAATCATCATCAACTTTTTCCAGCCTGTGGTCAGTATAGTTTAGTAAAATGCCTCTATCTACCTCCATCCTTCCACCGTTTTTCCTCCTCTAATTTAATCAATTCTTATCCTCTCACTTGGATACTTTCTGTTATCTGCTCCATCTCTTTATTGAATTTCCTTTGCAGTTTTTTTCCTACATACATCATTTACAACATTCTCTCTTTTTCCATTCTCATTACATCCCCATACCATCTCAGTCTTGCTTCCTCTACTATCTCATGTACTCCTTGTATCCCCACTCTTTCCAGGATAACTTCATTCCTAATCTTATTTCTCCTCGGTCAGCTTAGTATAGATGGAGAACTGTTAGAACAAGTGAATGATTTTGTGTAAAAATGGTGAAATTGAAGGACGGGTGAATGCATCCCGGAGAGTAGTTGGATAGATGTGAACTATTCCAAAGAATAAAGTAGTATTGAAAGAGCCAAAGATGACAGTATATAAAAGTGTGTTAACACCAACATATTTTTAAGGATGAGAAGTGTGTGTTTGTCAGGGGGGAAACAAGAGCAAGGTGAATGCGAGTGGAATGAGATATATAAGAAATGTATGTGGAAAAACTTGTAAGGAGTGAGTAAAGAAGGAATGTAGTTTGAAAAGGAATCCGATAGGTCACTGTGAAACAAACGACTTAAAGTTGGTTTGAGAATGTTAAGAGAATAAGTGTGGATCGAATGACGAAATAAATATATGAAGGTAGTGTGTGTGTGTATCAAAAGAAAGGGTAGGCCATGTTAGATGCGGCTAAATGTTGTAGATGAATGTATGGATGTAAATGAAATGAAGGGGTGTGCAAGGATAGGGAAGTGTGGATGAATTAAGTATGAATGAGGTATGCCTGTATGTATGTATATAAATACAGAATGAGATGAGAGAGGGCAGTATTTTTATATCCTCAAAACAGTTTAAAGATGTTTGCATAGATGAGGCGCCACACTACTCTGGGCATGGGGTGGTGGGATTATCACTAGCTTAGAAACATAAAGGTGGCAAAACCCAGAATACACTTTTATACACTCATTTAAGCAAAATAGTAATTTTTGCTTTTTATTTTGTACATCCAATGATTTAATTAATATTCACAATAAGATTTATTGCATCTTAACTTGAAGGTGAAGTATTTTAAGAATGATTTTTTCAATTAAACTCTGTGGTGGTGAATCTCATCCACGCTACCGTGTATGTAGCTTTTTTTTTGTTAATTAAAAAATTACACTCCATTTTTCTTTTGCAAGGTTTGTTAAATCTTTTTTCTTAATACAAATCAATTTTATTTTAAATTCAAATTGAGTTACACCAACAATATTTCTCTAAAGAGGAATCTATTTTATTCAGAGTATTGGCAGAAACATACAATTATCAACATTTACAGAAATTACATGCATAAAAAGCAAGTACTTGACACTTTTTTTACATTATTAGGTCAATTACTAACAGGGTTTACATTAAAAAATTTAAATATCAATTTAATTTGAAGAATAAACAACCTTGTGGAGCTATACCGTACTTTATATATGGTGTCAATATCACCTACTTTTAAAAAAGAACATTTGTATACGCATACATTCTTGATACACCAAATATAAACCAAGTATAATGTTTCATTAATGAGATTATCACTATCTCTTAAACAAAATGTATGCTGATATAAAATGGTTTGCTAATAATTTCATTACAAAATTTCCTTTTAAATGGACTGAAGAAAAATCAAATGTCTACATTTTCTTGCAAAGGAAAAGATCCTGTGTAAACTGCTAAGAAATAAACTGTTAGAATATTATATTATATGACTGCATAGATACATATTTGATCACCTGTGATATTGTCCAAGATTCAAATGTTAGTCCAGGGCATACATTATTATTGTCAATACTGTCCAATGTAGTCTCAAAATTATAATTACTATGAACAATTTGACAATATTGTAATGTTTTAAAACCTCTTAATTCTTTCAGTTTTGTTGAGACTATGGTAACAAAAAAAAAGTTTGCTCTAAATACTGGATTTGTTAGGGTAAGTTTGCGAACCTTATGTGAACAATTCACATGTTATCTATCAATAGGACTTAATAACTATGTAGAGCCGGGAGTTGAAATATATATCAAAGCTCTTAGTACTTGTCTCAAAACGCCCCACATAAAGCTATTATGCTCAAGGTCCAGCGTCCACTGGCATGCAGGGGGATGATGCAAAACGAGGTGTGATGTCATGGCACAGCACCAACAAATGAGCGAGATAGGGGCGTACACATCCACTGGAGCGGACCAAAAATGTTTAGCAAGAAGTTGGATTAGTAATGAATTAGAAAAATTCTCGCTTATGAATAAGTTCAATTAGTCTTTTCTTCATTATCAAAACTAATGTTGTTAAATAGTTTTTCCATCATACTAAAACCACTCGCACCCTACTAATAGTTTCATATTTTGATTTATTTTAGTTTGAAGTTCAACCTAATCTTATAAGGAGAGGCCAGAGTGGGAATCCCAGTAAGTTAATACCATGCTATCAGGCAGGCAGAGTTCTGATCTCCAATAGCACCCACTAGGTTTAGCTCTCATCTTCTTGTGGTTCATTTTAAACAATGTACCACACTGATATCTTTTGATTCCCATATTTGATTATTAATCTTATTTTGATTTGAAATTTTGAAGGAAATTGTTTCCATATTATTTAATCTTATAATTGTAAAAACTGGAAATTTGAGGCAAGCTTACAAGAAACCTTAAATAACAAAAGTGGTATTTAAATTAATTACTTTAGTTATAAGTAGGCTTACCATACGTCCCGGTTTGAAGGTCTAGTCTCAGGGTCTCGGCCCGTTTGTCATTTTGTCCCAGTCAGAAGAAAAATGTTAAGAATATGAAAAACTAACAAGACAATATTGACAACTGAGAAAACAAAAACAAATGCAACTGATATTGTTATTGAACTTAAGAAATTGATAACAAATCTTGAAGAAAGGCAGGATAATAGATTTATACCAAAAGGAGCCCAAAAAAATATGTTCAAGGCACTATAGGAGCCTGGAAGCATTAATGTTGATATAGTTATGAAATAATTTACAAATTTTTATAATCGATGTTTGTCCTACATTTATCTATGGGAAAATAGTTTTTGTGGAGCAGAATCTTTTGTCTGGATGAACAATGGTGAGATTATATGTCCCGAAATTGAAAATTCAGCTGAGAAAATTAATGAAACACTTGGAAATGGTGCAATAAACTTAGATGAAGTATTTGATAAAGTGGTAGTTGCCAAGGCATTTTGGTCTTCAAACTGTGACACTACTCAAAACTATGAACTTAAATTGTGAAAAAAAGTGGGTTCAACTATTCGATCACTTCAAAGACCAGAACATTTGTGTATCCAAATTCTGCTGAGTTGTGGGGTCCATTTTCTGCCTACCAGGTAGTGGAATGGGTGTTCTCACTGATTAACAAAGTATGGTCTCAAGAAAGAGGAAGAATGGTAGAATCAAGCGTTTAATGCCTAATGTAGGCCTACTGCAAAATAAACACGGAAATAAGTTGCAATGAGTTTTATGAAAAGATAAAGAATAATAAAGCATTTCTAAAAAAAGGTTCACGCAAGTAACAAATACAATTGGCTTGGACCAGATAATAATTAGTGTGTTTAGCTGAGGACTTTAAGTTTGTTAACTCTCCTAGTCTATAATAAATTATGCTTTATAACTTCGTCATTTTATTCATACTTTTCTCTGTAATACATTCAAGTGAGTTTGGCTTCAGTTTTCAGCTAAATAAATTATCAAAGGTAGCTTTTAAATGGGAATTAATTTCCAAAATTTATATTGCCAAGGACATAAACATCTTTTGGATTGGTAAGGGATGGTGGAGGGAGACCGGGAGGGGGACTTGTAAAAGTGTGTTAATGCTAATTTTCCCTTTTAAGCCAATGGGATTTGGCATCATAATTATCTTCTAGTAAAACCCTAAAAGTGTCCTGGTCTGAAAGGAAACTATTATGGTAAGCCTAGTTTTAAGTAATTTCACTTTCATTGTGAAAGCAGAGAGAATTCTAAATAAAATATTTTGTTAATGAAAATACTGCAAACTTTGGCCTTGGTTTTATAATTAAAAAAATAATTTAAAAAATTGGGGAATCAAACTTGGGATCTTTTACAATATACATTTGTATCTAATCACTGTACATTTTTTTAGATATTTTGCAATAATTAAATATAATATCTATAAATATGTAAAACATTTGACAGTGATGTTAATCTTCTAAAATGCACTTCAAAATAATCCACAATATTTTTTTATGAAACATCAATGGCAACCTTTGCATTTAAATTTTCTCAGTGTCTTCAGACTAGTCAAAATTTTCCTCAATGTAGTCAGCGAGTTAGATTGAGACTGTGTGAAACTGAGCTGAACCAACAGGGATTTTTGTCTTGTTTCATGTCAATGAACAAAGCTACATTCAAAACCATAGAACAAAAGTGTTCTCTTCGGGTCCTGGCTAGTTTGCCCTTCCCGGTATATGCCAAAGGATGGTGGATTTAATTTGGAAATTAAATTCATCTAAGATAAAGATTATGGGATTCACTCTTTTTGAGAGTATGGAATAGAGATCACTTGAGTGTAGATTATGAGGCAGAGGTCATTCTTGTTGAGATTATAGGACAAAGTTCACTCAGGTCGAGATACAAATTGTTTATATTCATAAAACCTTTGGCAAGGTTTATATAAATATTTAATCATGTTAAGTTGGTGTAACTCAACGAGTGTGCATGGCCAGCCACTCATATCAACACAACACTCACTTGGGAAACTGACTGGATGGCATAGTGATTCCATCAGCGGTGGTAATTTGTTTAGTGGGCGCAAGTCAGAGCGTGGGCGATGCGCAAGATGGCAGACTCAGGACACGCCCCGGCCTCCACTCAAGGGGAGTCTGTCGGCCCTAACAGATGAGAAATGAGTCAGTGCAACAAGCCACTAACACACACACATAGCATAAACATCTTTCATGTTATGTAGTAAGTAGCAAACATTGGCTACCACCGCTGAGTGATCCACTTGAATTATTAGGTCCTAGTTGCTAATAACCCAGAAGTGTTGAATGAAATTTAACTTTCCATATGCCCCATTCGTTATAACATACATTTGGGGAGCCTTGTGATCATAATTTGTAAAATAAAATACATTTTTAACAATAAATACCTCCACAAAAACAAAAATTCAAAAAACTCTTGTCAAGTTTTAAAGTAAATAATATATAAATAATATGTTAGTTGAAGTCGACATAATATGCACAATTCAAGCCTCAACGAATTATACAAATATATAACAATTTTTTTAAATTGGGGAAATAGGATTCCTAAAGGTATTTAAATATTGTCTGTGAAAAGAGGGCATAATTGTGCATATCTACTCAAAATTAATTTATTTGATTATAATAGCGACTGTTAATACTTGGAAGACTTGAAACACATACGAGATTAGAATTAACAGTTTTTATAGTGGTTTGGACATTGGTAAAAACAGGAAGAACACAGGGAGTTTCACAAATAAAATTAAATACAAACATTAAAAATAGTAAAGGGCAAGGCTTACACACCAGAAAACTGTAGACCTCAAAGTTCACAATTAAAAACACAACAAAACAATTATTAAGTTATCGCGGTAGATCAATCCTCTTCTTCAGCACATGAGAGTAAAACATCAAATGGACTACAGCAGCATGGCTTGAGGTAGATCACGGTAACTTGGATATTGTTGTTGCCACTGTTGTGTGTAGGCTTTGCCCTTCTATTCCCTTTTCTATGTTTAATTTGAAATAGCTGTTTGGCACAATTTTTCCTTTGTTTACATACCTTCAATGTTTTCCCTCCTTTTTTTATCTTCCCCCATTTTGTATGTATATATTTTCCTTTTCTATACATTTTACTTCTTTATCTTGTTTTTGTCCATTTTTCTCCCATTTTATTCAATAATGCCATCTAAATTATTTTCAAAGCTACCATATTTCCAAAATCTTTGGATCAAATAAATAGCATTCCATTCATAGAAGCTGGGTCATCTCAATAGCCATGCAACATTTTAACAAACATGTCTAAAGGCAACAACAGTACGGTATCTAAGTGATCATGAAGTACCTCTAGCCATGCTGCAAGTTCAGTTGCTGTTTTAATCTCTTCTGCCGAAGGAATTTTGTTGTGTTTTAAATTGTGAACCTTAAGGCATACAGTTTTCTGGTGTGTCGGCCTTGCCCTTCTATCCCCTTTTCAATGTTTAATTTGAAATAGCCGTTTTTCCTTTAAATTAAATTTAAAAATAATGAAACATTTGTGCCACAAAACATGTATGTTCAACATTATAAGATGAGCGCAACCAACTGGTGCATTCAAAATATGCTGCTTCCATTTGCTTTCCTCCCTAACATTCCCAACAATTATCTCAACCCAATCCTTAGCCAACAGGGGCCAAACTTTATTTTCGCTACAATAACATTGGGCTGCATAAATACTATTATAATTTAGAAGACAGCAAGAATAATGATAGTGCATGAACTAACAGTTGCTATGGTAATTTAGGGGGGAAACAATATTAATTTACACATTTTATGGCAGTGCAAACATATTTTAATAAATTATTGTTCATGTAATAGCAATACTCATAATGGCTAATGGCACTATAATCTATGAACTAACACTTTTTGTGGTATTTTAAAGGAAACTATATCCATGTCACTTTTATTCATGAGCTTAGAGATTCTATGGTAGTTCATATGGCAAACATATCTATGATACTATTGTCCATAAATTGACAGTTTCTAAGTAAACCAGAGCGTAAAGAAATCCAAGACAAAACTGTCTATGAACTGACAGTATATTTGGTAATCCATATGGCAAACAAACCATGACACTATTATTCGTAAACTGACAGTTTCTAAGGTAGCTTAGAGAGCAAAGAGATACATGAACTGACAGTTTCCAAGGTAGATAAGAGGGCAAATAGATAACTTACACTATTGTCCATAAACTGACAATTTCTATGGTAGTTCACAGGGTAAACAAAACCATGACACCATTTTCCTCGAATTAACATTTTTTAAGGTAGCTACAGCTAGCAAACAGCTCCATGACACAATTGTCCATGAAAGACAATGTATTTGGTAGTTCATGGGGCAAACAGATCTATGATACTATTATTAATAAACCAAGAGTTTCTAAGGTACAGTACAACTCCATAACACAATTGTCCATGAACTGGCAGTTTTTTGATAGTCCATAGGGATAACAAACCCATGACACACAGCTTCCATGTTAGTTTAGAGGGCAAACAAATCCATGACACTATTGTCCATGAACTTACTGATGCTTGTGAGGCAGTTGCCCATCCTTTCCCTTAGCGGTAGCGTAGAATGCTGTGTGTCTTGGGTTGTGGCGTTGTGGGGAGTCTGAAGCGTTGAACGTCCGCTGTAACAAACAATATTGTCAGCATGAGATCAAGTTAAGCTCTTGTTGAAAGAAATCAACCATTGAAATGATTTGTTCTGGAAGCTATTTACATCCTTTTCACTAAGTTGAAACAATCTTGAAATGTCCAGATATATGTAGTATCAGTAATAAGACCAACATTAGTTCTTAATGGTACCAGTATATCAAGAAACAGCTTGAACTAAATAACTTAATTAGGTTAACATAATTGGTTTATTAACACCTATAATATATTTAATTTTACAGCAGGCTCACATTGAGATGGGCACTACTTACCGCAAATCACATGCAGTCTCGTAGCCTACAGACACTCCTTCTCGATGGACTCTGTTGTAATGGCGAATTAAATAACTATCCTTAACAAATGCCCGCCCACAAACTTGGCACTCGAAGCTTGCGATAGTCGCATGACTACGGATGTGGAGAGCAAACTGACTCTTGGAGCTGAATGTGAGACTACACTGGTCACATGTCAGTGGCTTCTCTGCTATATGGCTCCACCTGGTAAAGAGAAAAAACACTACACTGGCTCTACCTGGTGGTGAGACAACATACTACACTGTTGCTCTATCTGGTGGTGAGACAACATATTACACTGTGGCTCTACTCTGGTGGTGAGACAACATATTACACTGTGGCTCTATCTGGTGGTGATGAGACAACATATTACACTGTGGCTCTACCTGGTGGTGAGACAACATATTACACTGTGGCTCTATCTGGTGGTGAGACAACATACTACACTGTGAATCTAACTGGTGGTGAGACAACATACTACACTGTGAATCTACCTGGTGGTGAGACAATATACTACACTGTGGCTCTATCTGGTGGTGAGACAACATATTACACTGAATCTACCTGGTGGTGAGACAACACATTACACTGTGAATCTACCTGGTGGTGAGACAACATACTACACTGTGGCTCTATCTGGTGGTGAAACAACATACTACACTGTGAATCTAACTGGTGGTGAGACAATATACTACACTGTGGCTCTACCTGGTGGTGAGACAACATATTACACTGAATCTACCTGGTGGTGAGACAACACATTACACTGTGAATCTACCTGCTGGTGAGACAACATACTATACTGTGTCTCTACCTTGTGGTGAAACAACATACTACACTGTGGCTCTATCTGGTGGTGAGACAACATAGTATACTGTGTCTCTACCTTGTGGTGAAACAACATACTACACTGTGAATCTACCCGGTGGTGATACTATACTGTGGCTCTACCTGGTGGTGAAACAACATACTACACTGTGACTCCACCTGGGCCTTGTTTCACAAAGCCAAAAATCTTGACAAGCATAAAGTCACTGGTGTTGTCACAACAAATTCGTAACTGTTAGTCTGTTTCTCGAAGATATTTTCTCTACTACAAGATTCAAGTGGTTAGTGACTAGTAAATTATAGTCGAACCAGTTTTTTTAGACCTAGGTTGCTGGTATTTTTTTTAGTAAATGCCTATAAAATTTGCCCCAGTCACTTTCTTAGATTTCTGAGAGGAGTAGAGAGCAAGGTCGGTGGTTTACACGTGTGTGGTTTGTTACAATACAACTTATTTTCTTAACTGAAACTGGTATTTCATGTGGGACGTATTTAATTTATGGGAAAAGGTTTGCAATGTAGTTCGTAACAACTCAATGTTTCTAGATTTTTAAACAATCTAGCTGATATTTCAAGCCCACCTATTCTTTATTTATTTCTCAGACTGTTTAAGACTAGCTTGAACTATACACTAAACAATATTTATAATTTTGGTTATTTTATATTGGCATGGAAAATAGTACAGTAAATGAGGTGTGACTATTAATTTGGGATAATATGAAGCATTGTTGAAATTCTGAACAACAAATTAAATATTTTAATTTGTCTGGAAAATCTAGCAATGTGACTAAACATTGATTTCCCCC